>PVLD010003618.1:0-55903 GCA_004027595.1 Dinomys branickii
CCCAGGTTGTTCTGACCCTCGGACACCACCACCCCACCTCCATCCCCAACCCCAATTGGGCTTTTCTGGTCTGCCAACACCAACCCTGAAAAATAGTTTGAAAGCCCATGCTTTGCTCAAGGTAGCTTGCTGCTACCTTGGTCCACTAGGCAGTTTGCTACTCCTTCCTCTCCCCCAAATAAAGACTTCTCTCCTGTCAGAAGGTATGGTCTGGCTCTGTGTGGGTCTTGGTTCTATCAGTAAGGGCCTGGTTTTGTTGTTGTTATGATTTTGTTTTTGAAACAGGGTCTCACTTTACTGTTCAGGCTGGCCTGGAACTCACGTGTAGCGCAGGCTGGGCTGGAACTCAAGGTTGTCCTTGTGCCTCAGCCTCTTGGGTGCTGGGATCACAGGCATGCTCCACGACGACCAGGACCATACTCCTTAGTTAACTTCCCAGTTGTCCTGGATCACAGCTTCATTGAATATTCCCACACCTACCATGGATTATGGTTCCTTCAGCTTCTAGGATCAGTTTACTTGTGTGGCTTCATTACTTCTAATTCAAAGCCTCAAAAATTGTTTTTGTTAAAACAATTTTCTTTTTGGTACTAGGACCTTGAACTTGCCTGGAAAGCACTGTGCCACTGAGCTATATCCCCAGCCCATGTTAAAACAATTTTTAACAACAACAACAAAGCAGCACCTCATTTGTGGTGTGGATGGAGAATGAAATCACCCCAGTCGAGAACACGGGAAACTACATTTATTGTGGCTCAGTAGGATTGCAGTCTGGGCCCCCAAGGCTTTACAAAATGGCAGCTTGAAGCCAGCAGGGGGTTGGAAGTTATGTCCCTCGTTAGTCAGGAATTATGATTGGTGCTGGCAGAAGCTCAGCTGTCATAGAGGGGATTGGGCACACTCTTAGTCTCTGAATAGTCTGCAGGAAGGAGGAAGTCCATTATACAGAAGGTCAGCAAGGAGTTAACAGTGTTTCTGGAACCTGGGTTTGGCCTGATCCAAAGGTCAGCTCACACCCAGGGTGGATTTATACACACTTAGTTCAAGGATTCTATTGTACCTGTCTGAGGTCTGATGAACAGTGGCTTCCCAGTTCCATCTTAAATGCCCTCAGCATGGGAAGGGGTAGAGCTCATTGGTAGAAGACTTGCCTGGTGTGTAGGAGGCCCTAGGTTCTGTCCATACCACCATAAATCGGCAAGTCAATAGAAAATCCAAGAATCTAGCTGGACATGGTGGCGCATACCTGTAATCCCAGCACTCGGGAAGCTGAGGCAGGAGGATCATTGTGAGTTCAAGACCAGCCTGGGCTACAAAGTGAGCTCAAGGCCAGCCTGAACCACAAAGCAAGACCCTATCTCAAAACAACAACAAAAAAAGAAAAAAATCCAAGAATCAAATAAGACACAACAAAAAAAGAAAACAAGAAAAATCAAAATAACTAGGGACTTGAACCAACTCTCTGAATTTGAACTCCACTCTGAATTTTTCCTTGACATTGGCTATCAGTTTCTGCATATTTGATATGTTCTTGGTTTTGCCGAAATCTTATTAACTGAGCTGGGATGCAGCTCAGCAGTGGAGTGCTGGTCTAGCATGTCCTGGGTTCAATCTCCATCACTGGGGGGAAGACATAGTTACTTACACTAATAAAGATCTATTTCTCACCCAGGCTAAGTTTCTTTCTGGTTACCAGAGCCTCACTTTAAGGTACAATGTGATAAACCAGTCATGACTGGAAAGGTTGCCAGAGTCCAGGGCAGAGAGGAAAGGCATTCTGGAGAATCATAAGCGGGCAACTCAGTGCTCAGCCCAGAGGTGACACGTTTCCTCTGATCACAGTGCATGGGGCAGAACTAGTCATCGGTCCCATTCAGCCAGAAGAGAACTGGAAGAAAACCCGCTTTAGAAAGCGGTCTGAAGGTAGCATGGGGCTATTTGGTGAACAGGGTACTCCAGTGTACTGTGGGACTGGTGAATATGTTGCAGCCCCCTCGTCCATTCCTGAGTTCCAGAGGCCCTGACCGGCTTGGATCCTACACACACAGGGTGCCATGTGCCTTTCCCTCAGGGTGCCACAAATGAACCTGTGCTGGCTTTGTCAGGCAACTGTAGTGTAATGGGGAATCCTCAGTACTTCAGTTTATATTTAACCCTGACTCTGAGATGAAACCAACTTCTTGATCCCCAAAGGAATTGAGAGCAGCAGATGATAACTGAAGCTTTGATGGAGTTAACAAACCCCAGGAAGCAGCGATCGTACCCGGTGCCGGTTGTGGTTCTGAGCATAGCGAGGAAAGAGAGGGCCTCCATTCCATGAGGCCACCCACGGCTCCCCAGCTCAAAGAGTAAGTCTGTTATGAGAAAAAAGCCAAGCAGAAGCTGCTGGAGCGCCTCTCCTGGCCAAGGAAGACACGCAAAGCAAGTTCATTTCGGACTCTACAGATCCGCCTCAGAAACTGAAGGATCACACAGCTGGGTGTGAAAGTGACCTCATTCACATCCTCTTACAAGTGCTTGACGGACCCATAGATAATTTTTGGCTTATTTACAAAAAGCTTCCTTCCCTTAAAGAACTAAACAGAACAAGCCTGTCACTTTTTGGCCTTCTGGCTAAGGTCAAGTGTAGAACAAGTCAGATTCCACTAATTTGTGGCGTTGGTTTGTTTGGTTTTTTTTTTTTTTTTTTGGTACCTTTTTTGAGAAAGGGACTCGCTATGCAGTTCAGGCTGGGCTTGAGCTCACTTTGTAGCCCAGGCTGGTCTCAAACTCAGAACAATCCTCCTGCCTCAGTCTCCCAAGTGCTGGGATTACAGGCGTGCACCACCACACGTGGCCAGATTCCACTAATTTGGTACCTTGAAACAACTAACTGGTCTTTCTGGCTCTTGGGTTGTAATTCCAATTCAATAGTTTTAGAAACTACAATAATGTAGACACAAAATATATGGTAAAGTAATGCCTACAAACCTGAATTCTCCGAACATCAGAAATTTCTTTTTTGGGGAAAAAAATAACCATTTTGGAGAGAAATACTGTGGTAGATTAACTAATGGTCACTTTGTAACACCCAGCTGGGCTGAACCAGTATGGTGCTGGGTGTGGGAGGACCGGGAACAGTTGCCAGCAGAGGGAGACGGACTAGGCCGCTGGTATGGTTCAGGAAGGGGACCACCACCACTGGTATGGTTCAGGGAGAGGACAGTTCCTGTCCTTGGGAACTGCACTGTCATCTTCACAAACATGCTGTCATACTGACTGAAAAATTGCTGTACTAAATGCCATTAGCAGATAGGACCGGCTAGCTTGGAAGGTGTTTAAACTTAACTAGTGGACTTCTGTTCGACCGCCGTTCGTGCTGATCTCTGATAACTGTAGTGTATTCCCAGATGCAGCTGCTGTTTTGGAGAGCACTGTTGTGTCTGCATGCTGAAATGGTTAATGTTAGCCTTCAAGGCCTGCACGGAGAGCCGCTCTGTCCTCCCGACTACAATAGCATCTATGTCTGATCTCAGACAAGCCACCCTGTGTTCGTGCATCTATGGGTTGCAATCCGAGATCCCCTCCTGCCACTCTGAACTGGTCCTAGGCCAGTGTCTCCTACTTAGCTCACAGCAGAAAGCCATGCGAGTAACAGAACTATCCTGCAGAGGCTCAGTGTTGCATTTGTTTCTCATGCCTGCTGCCTCTTTGGCAGGACACTTGATTGAAAGACCATGTGAACGCATGTAAGTTTTCAGGCTCACCCCTCGAAGAGAGCAGCTTCCCCTTGGTTTCCAAGGCTTCCGATGAGGTTTCCAACAATTGCTCTGTTCCGTCACAGACAGGAGGGCACACAAGGATCCTTACTTGTCACTCAACCGCATCGAAGGCCCTGGCGCTCCCATGTCCTTAGCCTGGGAGTCACAGACCCTTGTTCAGCAAAGTCACTGCTGCTTCTGGCCTTCGCCTCTCTTTGCACCTTTCAGGCAGAAAGGGAGAAAGGGACCCTGGCCTTGCTTGCTTTTGCAGTGAAGTCTCTTGCGTCCCTGAGAGCCTCCGTGGCTCATCCCGCTGCATCCCTCCCCTTCCTTTAGGCCCTAGAACTGCCTTGTCCACAACCAAGTCTCAGGAAATGCAGCCCTTCCCATGCTCCCGGCCCCTTTGTCCTGGACATCGTGTGCTCCTGGGTCAGTGGTGCCTCCACCCCAGGCGTAGCTGCACAGCTGCCCTCCCTACGTCTCCTGAGGGAGGGCAGCTCGGATATACACTGCTATGGGGGAGGAGAGAGAGAGAGGAGGGCCTCAAACTCACAGCGATCCTCCTTCCTCAGCCTCCTGAGTGCTGGGATCCCAGCATGTACCACTGTGCCCGGTCAGTTTTGCTGTTCTTTTTTTTTTTTTTTTTGGCGGTACCGGGGATCGAACTCAGGACCCTGCACTTGCTAGGCAGGCGCTTATTCCACTGAGCTATATCCCCAGCCCCTAGTTTTGCTGTTCTTGAACTGACAGAGATGGAATAGTGCACAGTGTTCCTTTGGGGTCTCCCTTCTTCTGCACATCGTCATGTCTACAAGACACATCCATGCTGTGAGTTTGTGTTCCTCTAATTGATTTTCTTGAGTTTATTTCCTCTTAGTCCCGTCTCATCCTTGGAGTGGTGAAATCAAGTTTTGGTGTCAGGGCTGGGAGAGAGGACACATTTTCAGTTTAGGCCTTAGGTTGGAAGACTGTCAATCTCTGTAGCTCTACACTGTGGCCCAGCTACAAGACCTGAGGGTTTTTAGAATCTAATTGGCTTTAGGACCAAACCTTAAAGATGACTTTCCTGGATATTGTAGAGGCCCCCAGACTACAGCCAGAGTTTTCATTTCACCCTTACTTAGCAGTGTGTCTTAAATGTTGTCTGCCGTCTCTGCTTGCTGTATTCCATGAGTGTGGATTGCCACCGATACATGAACCTCTGTAAAAGTTTCCTAATTCATAGTCTGTTTCCTGCTGTCCCTTTCTTTTTTGTCTTTTTGAGGCAGGGTCTCGCTATGCAGGTCAGGCTGGCCTTGAGCTCACTTTGTAGCTCAGGCTGGTCTCGAACTCACAACAATCCTCCTCCGTCAGCCTCCCAAGTGCTGGGATTACAGGCATGCGCCACCAAGCCCGGCTCTTGCTCTCACTTATGACCAAGGAGTAAAAGAATAGAGATAGTTTAGGACAATTCCAGTATTATTTTTTAAAGAGCAAGTCCTGATAGGATTAATGTAGTATCCTTAGTGGAAAAAAGAGAAGCACATTAACTTAGTGCGAATTTTATTTTATTTTTTCCTGGCACTGAATACCAGGGCCTTGCACTTGGCCAACAAGTGTTCTACCCTCAGCCCCTGCCTTCCTTCTCTGCCCACCTCCCGGTTTATCCCACCTCCCCTGCAATACTGGGGCTTAAACCTGGAAGTGCTCCACGACACGGAGCCATACCCAGCCTCTGTTTAAATTATATTTTGAGGAGATCATCAATGCCTACTTTGAAAACTTGTATTCTAATGAGATGGAAAATGCAAAGGAAATGGACAGATTCCTAGATACATACACATTACCAAAGCTGAATCAAGAAGATACAAAAATTCTAAATAAATCAATATTAATCAAAGAAGTGATTTAAAACCCACCAACAAAGAAAACCCCTGGCCCTGACAGGTTCACTGCTGAATTCTACAGTAAATTTAGAGAAGAGCTCACACCACTACTTTCTGAACTCTGTAAAACTGCCTCAGCCAGGGAATTTTGACCTTTCTCGCTAAGCCTCTGTGGCCTTGACTTTGCCTCCCATACCTCCTGGAGCGCCTGGATGCAGTGTGCACCCCTGCATGCCCACTAGCCTGAAGAGGCCTCAGAGGATTTTCTAACGGAGGCCTGAACATTTGACAATGGGATTATTTACCTCTAAGATTCTAAATGTCCTGAGTAGGGTCAGCTGGGACCCTCAGAGGGATCTGTTATAGGCTGCCCTTCACCTCCCACCAAGTCACCCAAGTTCCTGAGCTCTGAGAGTAGTCACAGCCCACTCCTACATCCTGCACCCCCCACCTGAGTCCAGGAACAATGTCTACCTGGACTGCCAGGACCCTCCCTCCCACCTACTAGGTCAGCGCGCCTATTGCTGTAGCCACGTACTCACCCATGTTCCCTACCGATCATTCACCTAGCAGGTCCTGCTTACTGGTTTCCTTTATTTTGTTTGTTCGTTTATATATTACTGGTTTCCTTTAGTAACAAGCCTTGTAGCTGCTTGGATTTTAAAAATGTCCCGAGGACACTTTTTTCCTTTGATTTCAGAGTTAATTTATAGATAGTTATGCTCCAATTATGATGAGCTGAGCAAGAGACTTCTAAGTGACCTTAAATAGCATCCTTATCTTAGAGAGTTGCAGAAGAGCACTGATTGGGATCATGGCTAAAATATCCAGCCCTAACCGGGCGTGGTGGCACACGCCTGTAATTCCAGCACTCGGGAGGCTGAGGCAGGATTGTTGCGAGCTCAAGGACAATCTGAACTACACAGCGAGACCCTGTCTCGAAAAGAAAAATCTGGCCCTGATCTGTGATCTAGGGCTAATACTGGATAAGCAAGCAGGAATTAGAGGCAGAGTGGCTTATCAGTTGGAGGTTGGTTGATACAATGTGCATCATAGTGACCAGCTATGAATCTCAGTGACCAGATATTTCTAAGAGACCAGAGGGAACCAGATGTGAAACAGGAACTATTACCTGAGCAACTAACACACTGAAGTATTCTGGCTGGCTTGGGGAAGGCAGGAGGGAAGGCATTTTCTCCTACATTTCCCCTCTCTTTTAGTTTCCCTGGTAAATCTTTGCTGGGCATATTGAACATGATTTTCTGAGACAAGGCCCAACTAGAGTTTAGGCCTGTCCGTTCTGTAACTTTACTCTGGCAAGGCAGTGAGGGAGTTAATTTGATCTAGGAGAGTGTCCAATGTGCCTTGGACACTCATCAAATCTTGATGAAGTATTTGATTGATCATTTCATTTACTTGGAGCAACCCTTAAGGCAAAAAATCCCACAAAAACACCACCTCCACAACCGAACTCACAGCTAGCAGCGGTCAGGGAAGCGAGGACTGGGATAAACAGACACAAAAACCAAGGGGAATAGGTATGAAGCAGTCCTGTGAACGATGTCCTCAGGCTTTGGTTGTGCATGGGTTGTCTCTTCAGAATGAGTCTCAGAGGAGCTGTCCAGGTAAATTTTCCAGTGGATCCAAGGCTGGATTTATAAAGGTGGTTAATATGTTCCTGGATCATATGTGTGTGCAGGAATGTCTACAGATATGGCTGGTCTTTTAACTGGGCACAAGCTGTATGTAGTTTTTATTTAATCTAGTTTTTGAGTTACCTTTGCCACAAACGCAGGCCCATTGTCACTGTCAATGATCAAGGTTAGGCCATATCACAGGATGATTTTTTTACAGCAGGACCCTAAAAGCTTTTCTTCTCAGTACGGGTAGGGAATGGGAGGTCAAGCCAGTGGCACAGATGCTGAAGCCTGAGCTGGCTGCAGGGATACAGGTGCCAGGGCAGCAGCTTGAGCTTGCAGAATAAACAGTGGGGGCAGGTCTGGCTCTGATCTTCTGGGAATACTGGGTTTTTAGTCAACTGGATCCCCAGAGGGGCTTACGCCTCTGGACTGGATTATTTTGCATCATTGGCGGCAGGTTTTGAAACAGCAACAGGAAGCAGTTTGCTGTGCAAATTATCCCTGCAGGATAGTTTTGGCCAAAATAGTTTTGTCCAAGGTGACCATTGCATATCTAGCCTGTTGGACTTTTTTTCTAAAAAATTACTTCCATCCATAAATAGGGAATACTCAGAATCTGTCAGGAGGTCCAATTTTTCAGAACAATTCATCGCAGTCATAGTGAGGCAACAAGGCTGATGTCCAGGCCCTAGAGGCGAGTCTTTGTATCTCTGTGAGGAGAGTTTTCAGAACTTTAGGATTGCAGTTATCTGTCTCAGGTTGATGCAGAGATCATTTTCCTCTTGGGAAACCATCAAAGGTGAATGTGCAGGGGTAAACGAGAGGGAGGCTGACTGGCTTGGTGCAGAGATGTCCTCCCAGGCTGCAAGTGTGTCCCTGGCAGAAGGGGTGAGAAGCCATAGTCCCGGTTGCCCCCGTGATGGTAACCTTTTGACAGAGGGAATTTTGAAGGCAGAGTTCTGTTCCATTGTCTACCAGGAAAGTCACAGGTTTGCCCTGACTTCTGCAATGGCCATGTGCTCTCTATCCAATCTGTTAGCGCTCCAACTGTCCCATCTGTTCAGGCCTGACAGGGTGCAACTCATCTGTCGGGGCTGAGTCCAATTTTCCTCACTCAAGATGCACAACTCAGAAGGAATTGTTGACAGTCATTTCAGGTGGGCATTTGATGACACCATCTGACCAGGCTCTGCAGGGAGGCCCTCTGCGGCTGGATGCAAGCAGTGGCTGGCTGGAACCAGTTCAGTTGGCTGCAAGTAGATGAGTCAGGAGTGGGGAGTGAAGCTGTGGGTGTTGATGGCACCTTTGGCAGCGATGATGGTGCCAAGGTGGAATTCTCAGGAGAATGAGCCTTCTTTTCCTCTTTCTCTTTGAGATGTAGGGAGCAGTTTGGTTTCATTTTTAACTCCATAAAAGCCCCTTTTCCTGCAGTCAGGGACTGTGGGTCTTAACTAATTACTTCCCATTGTGTCTTCTTACAGTGTGTGTTGTGTACCCTTGAACGATGGCATAACAGACAAAGGGTGGGTGCCCATCAGAGAGACCATTCAGATTCCCACCCGGCCACACCCCTTGTGGGGACTTAGGTTCGACTTAGCTAAGGAGTGTGCAAGGCCTCTGTTATGCCGTATGTTGATTGCCACAGAACCACAGGTCAGGGCCCAGTCAGCCACCACAATAAGTGCTTTCCAGTCAGTGGACGGACAGAGCGGCCTACTGCATATGCTGTCCATGCCACTTACTCACACAGTCATTCAGCAGCACCCAGAGGTTAAACTTTCCAGCCCCCCTTCCTTGCAGGTGACCTTGACTAATGAGGTTTGATGAGCTCTTCTGCTTGAACTCAGCAGGACTGACAGACTAGTTAACTGGGGTGACACCAGGGAGTCTTACTGGAATCAGACAGACATAGAGACAATACATCCTCCCTTTGGGGTCTGATGTGAGCCAGTCGAGCAGGGAGCTAGGTATCCTCCTCCAGACCTCCTAGGAGACTCGAGAAATCTTGAGGGTGCTCCTTCCCATCAGGACCTGGAGAGATCCTTGCTCCCTGTGAGAAGCCATAACCAGTGACCAAAGAGGTCATCATGGTCAGTATTCCCAGCCAATGCACCAGATGCAATGGCAAGCAGAAATGCCAAAAGGACACTCAGGATTTGGAGGCAGATTTACTTATGTCAATGGGCACTGATTAGGATCATTCCCAGAATATCATTTCCTGATCTCTGGTGGTCTAGGACTTATATTGGATAAGCAAGCGGGAAGTACAGAGGCAGAAAGGCTTGGCAATTGGGGACTGGTGCTGGACATGGTGGTACATGCCTGTAATCCCAGCACTTGGGAGGTGAGGCAGGAGGATCATTATAAGTTGAGTCCAGCCTGGGCTACAAAGTGAGTCCAAGGCCAGCCTGAACGGCATAGAGAGGTCCTGTCTCAGAAAGACCAAAAAAATGTGGGAATTAGTTTTTTACAACATGCATCATAGTGATCAGCTTTGCGTCATAGTGAGCAGCCATTCCTAAGAGACAGGAGCACCCAGAACTGGAACAGGAACTGTTACCTGGGCAGCTAAGAAACTGAAGTGTACTGGCCAGGTGGACATTTTCTGTAACAAACACATCAATGCACAAAAAATGTTTTAAGCCTGCCAGTTAGACAAAAATACCAATTCAGATTGGAGTCCGAGGTAAATTAATCAAACGAACTGCGCCCTAGTGGGCTCCTGCTAACGCCATGAAGGCTGACAGGAAGGCTGCTCCCTTCTGCTTCCTCTCCCTTTCCCTAGAGAGGAGTTGACCCCGATTTTGTTACCTAGTAGGACCCAGTGCAGGCTACACACCATGTAAGAGGTACTTTTCCCATCCAATACCCAGCTTTGTAAATTTGCCTCATGGAACCTCAGAAGTGAAAGCCATAGGCTTTGCCTAAAAGTATCAGTTTATGTGACACCCAGGAGGTTAGCAGAGAAATTTAGTAGGGGCAGCTGTTAGAAAGAGTTTGAGGCTGGCATGGTGGTGAACACGTGTAGTCCCAGCACTCAGGAGGCTGAGGCAGGAGGATTGCTGTGAGTTCAATGCCAGCCTGAGCTACAGAGTAAGTTCAAGCCCAGCTGCACTACATAGTGAAACCCTGTGTCAAAAGACAAAACAAACAAAAAAACAGTAGAAACTCATGATGCCTGAACTGCATAGTGAGATCCTGTCTCAAAAAGACAAAAGTAAATAAATAAACAAACAAACTACTGGAACAGGGAATATGCTGCTTTCTGCTCCCTGTCCCCAGGTAACCATGACTCTGAGTTTTTCTTTTTATTTTAAAGAGAAAAACAACAATAACAAGGGCTTGGCATGGTGGTGCTTGCCTGTAATCTCAGTACTCTGGAGGCTGAGACAGGAGGATCATTGTGAATTCGAGACCAGCCTGGGCTACAAAGTGAGCTCAAACCCAGCCTGAGCTGTATAGTGAGACCCTGTCTCAAAGAGACAAAAACAAAACAACACAAAAAACAAAAATGTTACAGGATTTGGAAACAAGATGATAGGAATTAACAGTGGTTAATTAAATTACATACTATTAGCTTCAGCAAAGTTGCTCCAATTACCAGATGTAAGAATGCAAGATTGGTCAAACAATTAAAGAGAAAAAAGTAATAAAAAATTAGAAATAATACAGAACTTCACTAAACAAGATGCTAGGAATTCATCAATGGGCCTTATATAGCATACTGTTGTCTTCAAATTAGTTGTTCAGATTACCAGAAGTAAACATACAAAATTGGTCAAAAACTTTCATTAGCTGTTTCTTTCAAGAAACCAATAGACATCAGCAATGCAATGATCCCAGCTATCTTTGTATATACGTGTCATCGAATGCCCACCTGAAATGACTGTCAAAATTTCTTCTGAGTTGCACATCTTGATTGAGGAAAATTGGACTCAGCCCCAACAGATGAGCTGCACCCTGTCAGGCCTGAATAGATGGGACAGTTGGAGCGCTAACAGATTGGCTAGAGAGCACATGGCCATTGCAGAAGTCAGGGCAAACCTGTGACTTCCCTGGTAGACAATGGAACAGTTCAAGTTCTATACATATATATTTTTCCCCTTCTTTCTTTTCTCCTTTCCCTCATCCTGTTGTTCCTTCTCTTTGAGCAATTTCTTTCTCTTTCACAATATCTATCGTACCTTTTGGGTTTCATTTACTCTTTCTGGTTCTTACACTAGGTAGATAATACAATGTTACACAAGTCTGACTTATTTCACTTATAGGTATGGTCTCTAGTTTACATACAAAAGCCTCAAGTTTATATTTTTATAGCTAAGTAATACTCCATTGTATAAAAATACATCTTTTTTGTCCTTTCCTCCATTGATGGGCATTTGGGTTGTTTGCAAGATTTAGCTTTGCCAAATTGTGCTGCTGTGAATGTGGGTGTACATATATTGCTGTGGTGTGATGTATTCAGTTTTTCTGGAAAATTACCCAGAAGGGGAATAGCTGGGTTAAGTGGGATCTCTAATCCTTGTTTGTTTGTTTTTGTCTTTTTGAGACAGGGCCTCACTATGCACTTCAGGCTGGCCTTGAGCTCAGTTTGTAGCCCAGGTTGGTCTCAAACTCAAAGGATCCCAAGTGCTGAGATTACAGGCATGTGGCACCATGCCCAGCTTAATCCTAGCTTTGTGAGGAGCCCCACACTGATTCACACAGTGGTTTACACAGTGGTTTCACTAGTTTACATTCCTACCAGCTGTGGAAAGTGTTCCTTTTTCCCCACAGCCCCTCCAGCATCTGTTATGGGTTGATTTCTTGATGATGGGCATTCCTCTCTGGGGTGAGATGAAATTTAGTGCTGTTGTAATTTGCATTTCTCGAATGACCAGTGATGTTGAACATTTTTTCATGTATTTATTTGTCATTTGTATTTCTTCATCTGAGAAGTGTGTATTTATTCAGATGCCCATTTCTGGATTGGGTCTTTGAGTTTTGGGGGCTTGATTTTTTAATTCTTTATACATTCTATATGGAAGTATTTTGTCTGAGGGACAGTTGGCTAAAATTTTTTCCCAATTCGTGGGTTTTCTTTTTACCCTATTGGTGATTTCTTTTGTCATAACCAAAATAAATCTACACCCAGACATATAATAATCAAGATCCCAGAAATTCAGTACAAGAACAGAATTTCTTTTTCTCTTTTTTTTTTTTTTTTTTTTTTGCCTTTTTGAGACAAGGTCTCACTATGCAGTTGAGGCTGGCCTTGAGTTCACTTTGTAGCCCAGGCTGGCCTCAAACTTGCAATGATCCTCCTGCCTTGGCCTCCCAAGTGCTGGGGTTACAGGCATGCACCACCATGCCTGGCGGTGATTTGATTTGACATGGTGGTGCACACCTATAATCCCAGCACTCTGGAAGCTGAGGCAGGAGGATTGTTGTGAGTTCAAGACCAGCCTGGGCTACAAAATGAGCTCAAGGCCAGCCTGAACTGCATAGTGAGACCTTGCCTCAAAAAAAGAAGAGGAAAAAATTCTGTTCTTGTGCTGAATTTCTGGGATCTTGATTATTATATGTCTGGGTGTAGATTTATTTTGCTTATGGATAATTTGAGCTCTATATGCCTCACTTGCCTGTATGTCAGATTCTTTTTTTCATGCCTGGGAAATGTTCTGCTATTACTTGTGCAAATGGTCTTTTTATATCATTTACATTGATTCCTGTTGTTTAGTTGACACCTATTTTATATAAAATTCCAGGAAATGCAAACTGATAATACTGTCAGAAATCAGAGTCAGAAGCTGGGTGTGGTGGTACATGCCTGTAATCTCCAGCACTCAGGAGGTTGAGGCAGTAGGAGGGTCTCTGCAAGTTTGAGGCCAACCTGGGCTACAAAGTGAGGCCATTCTGAACAAACTGCATAGCAAGACCCTGTCTCAAAAAAAAACAAGCCTGTTGTTTATTTGACACCTATTAGCCTCACGTTGTTTTTCTTTGCATCATCTTGCAGCTGTTGAATTGTGATTTCCTAGTTACTTGTTTTTAAGAGCTCTTTCCTTTCACTATCATTAGTTGTAATGCTATCTTCAAGATCTGAAAGTCTATCCTCGGTTTTGTTCAAGCAGTTTTATTAGCTTTTGATGGAATTTTTAATTTCCTGGATATCTTTGAATTTGTTTTATGCATTCTAATTCTTCCCTATATTGTTCATTCAAGGTTTCCATAATTTTTATGCCCCTCTGCTGTTTTATCTATGTCTTCTTTAGATGTGTTGAGCAATTCTTTCATTATTGTTGTCATTTCTTTTTTTACCTGAGAGATTATTTCTGATCTGAAGTCTTCTATGGCCTGATGGAGTTGTTTCTTTACTTTCATTGCAATAATTTCAGAAATTTCCTGCAAGCAACACTCTGACAGATTATCAAAAGAGTCTGACACAACTTGAGCTTGCTACAGGAAGAAAGTCTAACCTATTCCGGCACACTCTTCTCTGTTTAGACTTGAACAGTGTAAAAAAAAAGGAAAGAAATTTCAAGTGTGTGACTTCCAAGCTCTTCTATATCGGATGTCTCCTGGGCTTGTTCTGGGTAGGGTAGAGATGTGAGTGAGAGGGTCCAAGAACAATAAACTCCCAAACAGCCAAATTAGAATTTAGTAGCGCTTTTAATAGTTGAGCCCAATGGCTCTCACTCATGCCTCTGTTTCAAGGCTGAGAAGTGAGAGCCCTGAGCCCATTGTATGCAGGGCTTATAAAGACAAAAACCACAATGAATACACAGGTGTAACAGGGACATTATGCTTCGGTAACTGTCCTGTTTCTGGCAGGGACAGACAATGCTCTTTGAATTCTTTCTGAGAATAAACAAGGAACCTTTAAACAATAATTATGTTACCATACATGGACTTTAGCTGTTTGAGGTGAATCAGGGGTCAAGCATGGGGTCAGTCTAGCAGGCAGCTGGGTACTTGGGCCATTACACTGAGATTGCATTTTATTCCTTCATTTTGTCATTTTTGAAGATCCCAAGGTTCCCCAGTGCTCAGCATCGCTCCTGAAACAGTGAGGGTGGGTGGGGGCGAGGCTTCTGGAGCTCTCTGGGGCTCAGTGTGGCCCCCGTGATGGTGAGGGACAAGGCATGGTCACTGAGGCTCCAGAAGCTACCCAAAGCTCAGGATGGCTCCCGTGTTGGTGAAGTCGGTGTGGACCATGGTGACCAAGGGTCCCTAAGCTGTGCGGGCTCAGCATGGCTCTCTCAACCATGTGTGTGGTGGTGGGGCACAGCCCCTGAGGCTCCTGAAGCAGTCCAGGGCTCAGCAGTGCTCCTGCGCTGGTGGGGTGGGTGCGGGGCACAGACTTTTCTTTTTTCTTTCTTAAAACAGGGTCTTGCTATGTAGTTTGTTCAGGCTAGCCTCACTTTGTAGCCCAGGTTGGCCTCAAACTATAGAGATCCTCCTCCTGCCTCAACCTCCTAAGTACTGGAGATTACAGGCATGTGCCACCACACCCAGCTTCTGACTCTGATTTCTGACAGTATTATCAGTTTGCATTTCCTGGAATTTTATACAAATGATAGTATGTAGCAAGCCTTTACCCCTCCCCCACCTTCAAAGGAAATAGTCACTTTGAGATTTATCCATGTGTTTGAGTGGACCAAAGTTTCTCCCTTCTTATTGCTGATGGTCCAGTGTATGGCTACAACATAACTGGTTTCTCCACTCACCTGTTCATGGATATCTGGATTGTTAGCACATTTTAAATCAGTTTTACTAAAAAAAAATCAGTTTTACTGTATTTTACTAGTAAATAAAAATTTAAAAATGACTTCTTACTAATAGCAAAACTAACACTGCAGAAAACAATGAGAATACACTGTGTAATGGCCAAGATGGCTGACAACAAAGAGGCGTGAGCGTCCCAGTGTGGATGAGCACGCAGAACAACCGAAACCCTCAGATAGTGCTGATGGGGATGCTCTAGTCCTTACTCAGGCTGTTACAAAGAGATGGTCAACATCCATGTTCAAGTCCTTGTAGAGACTTACTTTCATCTCTCTTGATAAACTATCTAGAACTGGAATGGTCAGGTCAACTTCTGGGTGCAGGTTTCAATGTTCAAGAGACTGTCAAAGAGATGGCAGCATTTACAGCCCACCCCTTTCTCCTTCCCTCCCTATTTTCCTTTCCTTCTTTTACTTCTCCCCTCCTTCCTTCCCTCCTTGCTTCCTTCCTTCCAGTAGGCTTTCACTGTGTTGCCCAGGCTGACCTCAGACGGAATCCTCTTGCCTCAGCCTCCCTATAATTGATTTTTAAAGTATACTTGCCAGGTGTGGTAGCGCACATCTGTAATTCCAGCACTTGGGAGGCTGAGGCAGGAGGATTGTTGATAGTTTGAGACCAGTCTGGGCTACGAAGTCAGCTCAAGGCCAGCCTGAACTGCATAGCAAGATCCTGTCTCAAAAAGGCCAAAAAAAAAAGAAAATACAGAATACATCCTGTAACCCACTTTATTCACTAGTGCTGTAGCCTTTTGCAGACTTGGACCTTCTGCGCAGGTAATTATGTCAACTGCTGATACAGATAGTTTTGATTTTTTTTGTATGTATATTAAATGTTTTATTTGAAGGTTTTTAACATGAAAAAGAAGGTACAGAAATACAGATTACATTATGATGAACAAGGTAGTATTTGACACGACAAAAATCAAAACAAAACAAATTTATACAGTAAATGTGCCAGCACTGAGCAAGGTACTTCACATTTAACCCAGGTTGCATATACATAAAATGATCTGATCATAGGCTTTCTTTCTTTTTTTTTTTTTTTTTTGTCATTTTTGAGACAGGGTCTCCCTATGCAGTTCAGGCTGGCCTTGAGCTCACTTTGTAGCCCAGGCTTGTCTTGAACTCACAATGATCCTCCTGCCTCAACCTGCCAAGTGCTGGGATTACAGGTGTGCGCCACTATGCCCTGCCCCACAAACATTTCTGGCATGGCAGAATTATCTGTAAGTCTGCGTTATGAACACTGCTTTTTGTTTTAAAATGAGTTCCAGACATTAAGAGAAGCATGTATACCTGGAAACGATCATGTGACTGATACAAACATTTTCCTTTGATATTTTCATTACTTTCAAACTTAGCTATTACAAGTAAAGACAATATATGAATATAAGCTTTGGGAAAGTTATATTTCTAATGAGATGGGGCCTCTAACAAAGATAAAAGTATATTTTACTAAATGCCTACAAATTTTAAATCATTCTAAAATTAAAACTAGATAGCTTACCTAACATTAAATTGTGCTAAGATTGTACCATAGTAACTTATTTAGATGATTATGATTTTACTTTTAAAGTCATTTGCATAAAAAATGATATTAAAAGGGTAATGCTGTATCTGAGAACTCTTTGTTCAAAACTGTTATTTTTTGGATTTCCCTGAAGACTACATACACAGGTGCCAAAAGTACAGTTAACATGGTTTGGAAAACAAACAAGCATAGTTAAGACATTGTACTTAAAAGCCAAATTATTTTCCTGTATCATAAATAACAAGAAAAACAATATACATTCTGTCTCCTTTCAACAAAAGGAATGTGTTTATAAGTTTGGTTAACAAGTAATTGCCTCACCAGGCCTGGTGGCGCACCTGTAATCCCAGCACTGGGGAGGCTGAGGCAGGAGGATCATTGTGAGTTCAAGACCAGCCTGGGCTACAAAGTGAACTCAAAGCCAGCCTGAACTGCATAGTGAGAACCTGTCTCAAAAAAAAAAAAACCAAAACCAACCCAAGTAATTGCCTCATTGCTATTTAAGTGAAAACATAAACAGCAAGTCTATCAACAACAGAAAATTCAGTATTCTCTATTGTAGATTATAAGAATCAAGTATTATATCTATATATAAGTACAAAAAAGAAATTAAAATTAGCTTCCAAACAAGTATGAAATGGTTCATTGAATCCAGACTGGTAACAAGTTTTTCTAGGCATGAAATGGCAACATAAGCAGAATGCACAGTTGGAAAATGAGGATCAGACCAATTCTTCTTCATACGTTTTTGATGTACTCAAATCCTGCAAATTCATATGCCTCGCTCTTCCTCACCACGTCCTTGTCATCTGGAGTGAGCTGGGCAGGTTCCTTAGTGAGCTAAGGGTCAAAGTTGTCCAAACCGAATTCTCCAGAAATATTCTGTTTAAAGGGAGGGACCATCTGCTTTTGCTCCAAGTCCCGGTCCGCATTTTGAAAGAATGGATGGTTCTGAATATCTGCAAACCTTTTTTGAGGATGACGACCCAATCAGTCCTTTGGGTCCTTGTTCAGAAATCTCTGCAGGACACTTGCTGCTTCTATAGGCAGACAACGTGGTACGTAAATGTTACTTTCCACAATGAGCTGCAGGAGATAAGTGATTGCCTTTTGATCAGGGGTATCAGAGTTCTCAGCAATAGGAAATAGAGACGCTCTGACAATCATCTCAAACATGAGCATGCCAAGAGCCCACCAGTCCACACTGAAACCATGATGCACTCCTCTGTTGGGGTCCACTACAAAGCAGCTCTGAGCAGGATTTTGAGACGGTCCATGAACAATAGAACTCCCAAACAGCCAAATTAGAATTTAAGTAGCGCCTTTAATAGTTGAGCCCAACGACCCTCACTCACGCCTCTGTTTCAAGGCTGAGAAGTGAGAGCCCCGAGCCTGTAAAATGCAGAGTTTATAAAGGCTGAAACCACAAAATTACAGGAGCACAGCAAGTTTGTTACGCTCAGGTGGGCATCCTGCTTGGGAGGAAGAGACAGTTTTTCTTTGGGATTTTTCCGAGAAGAGACAAGGAACAATACACACAGCAGATTCGTTTACCGAATATGGGCATGGGCTGTTTGAGGTGAACTGGGGTCAAACATGGAGTTAGTTCAGCCCAAAACTAGGTTCTTGGACCATTACAGATTTAATATTAACCAATTGGCTTTTCATATTTACTTGGGAGTAGTCTGAGTCTTAGGCACCTTGTCTGCAGATGGGCAGCTGATTCATAGTAAATGAACCTCTATGAGTCACTGGTCACTGCTGAGGTCTGTATTGGCCTGGGTTGCTGTGATGCCTCAAGGACAAGGTGACCCCAGCTGAGGATGCTGGCTCCCATCCCTATTAACTTCTAGGAGACTATGGCTGCAGGCATCTCAGCCCTGCTGTGAGGGCCTTCCTGCAGATAACAGAGCTCTCCTAAATTAACATAATAGTACTTGGAGGAGTGCTTGAAAGGATTCCCAAGTCCTGCCCAGAGTCCTGCGCAGATTCCTGCATTTTCTTCAGTATTCCCCCTCCCTTACTTGTAAACCTAATACATATGGGCGACCCTGAAAAGTCTTGGGCTAATTCAGAGAATATAGAAGCTGGCAAAGAGTTAGTCCCTCCTGGAAGACCAGAAATCATACTCCATTGTCTCATCTTTTATTTACGCCTTTGTCCGTCCACTTGCTTGGGAGATTGCGGGCCTGATCAGCCTGCAATAACCTAGGGTTATTTTAACTCGGTCTTTGATATCCTCTGATAATTTCTGGAGCAAGGTAACTGTGCCACAGAAAGCGCCAGTCTCCTGGCCCTAGTCTTTCCTTGTGCATGCAGTAGTCAGCAAGCCTGACGTGCCCTTCTGCATCTAGTAACAAGTTGTCTAATCTCAAGTTTCTACAGAGAATCCCTCGCCAGTGAAGACAAGTTGAATGCTAAGCTGGTCTCTGCAGAGTAAAACCTGGCATAAGACTCAGGAAATGTTCTTTGCCATTGCGTGTGACGCATGAGATCTCCTCTACCTAGCCTGGAACAGCAAACAGTCTGCTTTCTGTCTGATGGCAAGAATGCAGCCCCACAAGGAAAGGATGAGTCACTGCCTGCTCCAAACATGCTTCTCTGTCTGTGCTCCACGGATGCTGCCATGTTTTTTCCCCACAGCTTTTATTGCAAAAATTCGATCTGTTTTTTCTGGTTGAACTAAGAATATTTTTGCATAACTTCCTCTCCCTATTGCCTGGAGCAAATTAAAGTCCTAAAGACCTAAACTAGATGAACACTATCCCTGGTGTTCTTTACCTCAGTGTCTTCTCAAATTGTCCCAAACTGTTGCGGCTTGAAAGAGTAGATGGGATTACTAATCTGTGCAGGCTCTGAAGCCGTGGGTGGTTGATTCGTTGGCATCACGGGTTCTGGTGGCAAAGAATGCTGCCCGCGTCAATTGTGACCAGCATGTGGCACCTCTTGTGAAGCAAGAGTTCACAGTTGATGCACTTGTATACCTGGCGTCCAAGTGGCCCTACACGGCCTGTGCAGACGGCACAGTGAGCACGCCTGCGGAAGGAAACCTTTGGCCCGAACAGTACGGCCATAGGCACAAGAGAACTTTCTCCAGAGGCCTGCAGCTCTGCAGTGGATGGATTTCTCTTCTAGCCAAGGCACTTCAGGCTATTCTGATGCACGAGGCGACGCGTGCCTGAAGAGCTCCTAGTCCCTCTTCAGCTCAGACAGCCGAAAGGCTTCTTCGAATCCCTACTGAGGTGATGTAGTCTGCCTTCCTCACCCACCCATTTTGTGGTGCAAGCTGTTTATTGTCCAAACACCACATGTTGGGAACGCCATCGCAGAGGCCTGCAAGGGAGCTGGGCGCCCCCACACGTGGTGTGTGACATCTCTTTGCCTCAGCAGGGCTGTCGCGAGGAGGAAGGGGCCGTCGTAGGGTTTGCTGCCGGGAAACCAGCCCGGAGGCCTGGGGCACTTCGCGAGGCCAGTCTGGCGGTGTGCACCGGGCTCTCGGCGTCGTGGCCCGGGGCTGCGGCTCCTTCTCCCCGCGTCCTTCTCGGCTCCCTGGGCTTTGTGCCCTGCGCTGAGACCAATCCGGAGCTCCTGGGGTCCAGGCGGCGAGCCCTGCCTGCAGCCTCGGAGTGGGGAGCTGCGCTAGCTGTCGCCGCCTGGCCTAGCGCTGCGGGCCCTGGGCACAGGTTCTGGAGGGTAGGTTGCCAAGGAAGCGCTCCGCGACCGGACCCCTCAGCCCCCTCCCCCACGGCCCCTCTGCTTCAGACTGGATAACCCAGTGCCTACTTACTCACTGTACGACTTTGATCTGAGTACCAGGGATCTGCTGCCCGTCAACCATCTACTCGTTTCTTACTTTTGCCCTGCTGGAGCCTGTGCCCGGCCTCTCCACAGTGAACTGCAGCTAGAGCCTCAGATTGTATTTTGTTCATTTCTTTTTTTGTCTTTTTGAGACAGGGTCTCGCTATGCAGTTCAGACTGGCCTTGAGCTCACTTTGTAGCCCAAGCTGGTCTCGAACTCACAACGATCCTCCTGCCTCAGCTTCCCCAGTGCTGGGATTACAGGTGTGCACCACCACACTTGGCTTCAGACAATTTTTTCAGACACTCATTCAGTGTCTCCCTAGGTCACAAAATAGGTCATGTCGGCCTCTTCCTTGAGATCTTCTTGCCTCAGCTGCCCAGAGTGCAGGGATTATAGCCACATACCATCTTGCCAGATTCAGTGTGCTATTTATTAGCTGCAAAATTAGGACAGCTTTGGTGATCTGAGGCATGGGTGATATCTTCACTTTTTTTTTCTTGTCTTTTTGAGACAGGGTCTCACTATGCAGGTCAGGCTGGCCTTGAGCTCACTTTGTAGCCCAGGCTGCACTCTGATCCTCCTGCCTCAGCCCCCTCAGTGCTGGGATTGCAGTCATGCACCACCCCGCCTGGCTGACATCTTCACTTTTAAAGCAGCATGTGCGCATTGATGGTTTGCACAGTGCTGAGGGGTCTTTTCTATTTAAGGAGCCATTTTCTCTGAAGATGCCGTGCTGGGGATGTACACTTAGAGAGCTGGGAATTTTAGGGTGCTTTTCTTTCCTGGACTGATTCTATCCTCTTTTCTGTTTAATTAGGTAGTGCTGAGACTTTCTAGAAAATTTGGAAGTAATTTTCCTTAAGAGGTATCAAGGGCTGGGATGTAGCCCAGCAGCACTGCACCTGGCTGGCAAGGGCGAGGCCCTGAGTTCAATTTCTGATACCAAAAAAATAAAAGAGAGATATGACTTTCTTTCAAAGTGTAAATTCTGTAGTAGTTGTAGTGGATCCATAGCAGGCTGTAGCTTTGAGGTGCACATAAGTGATTATTCATCCTTAGCTGATGAACTTCACACCAAAGTGTAGTATTCAGTATACTGACATACTGCGTTTGCCTGAAGATAAGACCTACCCAGAATGACCTAACTGGAACTCAACCTCGCTGATCATTACCACAGTGAGGGCGAGCCAGTGCCATGCAGAAGGTGGTACCTCACTTTCTCTTGTTTGCTGGCTATTCTGTAAGGGCAGAATAAAGAGACTGGGACTATCATTCACTCTTTTTTCTGCATATGTCTGATATTTTTGGAAAATATAGTACAGCGAGACGGGACAGCATGCGGTGGCTGTGTGGCCGACAGTCTTTGTAAAGCCTTGACTCCATCACCCGAGTGGTGGCAATGGACACACACCTGGAGCACTGGAAACATTCCTTATGGCCTCTGCAATCACTTCCTGTCCTCCTCCTATCCCAGTCCACTCCTGTACTCTATGCCCCAAGTGGGTAGTTTGCATTTTCTAGATGTGAGGAAGCTATAGCCATTCAGCACGTTGTTTTGTTTTGTTTCTTGAAGAGCTTATTCAACCAGTATAAGTATGTTGGAAAGAGAGACCTGACACAACACAGCGCCTCACAACCCCTACCATACGCGACAGTAGACCTGTGGTGGATCAGCTAACGGTCAGTTTGTAACACCCAGATGAACTGAATCAGGGTGGTTCTGGGTGCGGGTGGCCCACCTGAGGATTGCTGCCAGCAGCATAAAAAGAGAACTGAGGGGATGGTGTGCTGTTGCTTCTCCTGGAGAAGCTCGTCACACTGGCTTTCCTGGCGTGAACTTGGCTGTTATCGTCGGAGTAGCTCGGGTCGGTGCCGTTTTCTTGGGGGAGCTCTGACCCCTACCTTAAGCATTGCTTCCTGGCTCCACTGCAGATGGCTCATCCCGCTGGCACAGACTTTCTAGTTTCCACCACTGGCCTTTGGGCCTTCCCAGTGCAGATCATTGCATGACACTATCATGGGTTCTAGGCCTCCAGCTAGGCTCGTGGAGGACACTGCCATGGGATCCAGGCCCTCAGTTGGATGCTTTGGGTCTCTAATACGTCAGATCTTTTACATTCTTCTGTATTTGACTTTTTGGGTGAATATGGAGTAGTTCTATAAATTAGGCCTTGTATTAAATCTGTTCCCTTGAAGAGGCCAGAGATATAGGTCAGCATCACAGCGCCTGCCCAGTGAATGTGAGGTCCTACGCTTGACCTTAGCCAAAAGGCCAAGAAGCAATTGACTGTGAGGTCCTGAAGTTTGATTCCTGGTTTAAAAAAAAAAAGCACACTATTCCTTTGGAAACCCTGATGACAACAAATAGTTTTGGTCACTTTCAATTTCTGCCTTTTCTTTAAAGAATTATGCTATAAAGTGTATTTTTCTGGCTGATGTATTTAAAAAATATTTTTAGTCTTTCTCTTTACAATCACGTATTTACAGAGTACCTACTGTTTTCTGAGTGAAAATAGTACCTAGCACATTTTATCATGTACCAGGCATATTTTAGTTTCAAGAAAATTGTACAAAATTTGGGAGTTTAGCTCAGTGGTACGGTGCTTGCCTACTATGCGCAAGGCTCTGTGTTTTATCCCAGAGTTGTTAAAAAATAATTGAGCTGGGCATGGTGGCACACATCTCTAATCCCAGCACTTGAGAGGCTGATTCAGGAGGATTGCTCTGAGTTCAAGGCCAAAAACCAAAAAAAAAACAAAAAAAAAAAAGAATAAAGGCGTGGTAGCACACGCCTGTAATCCCAGCACTTGGGAGGCTGAGGCAGGAGGATCTTCAAGAGTTCGAGGCCAGCCTGGGCTACAAAGTGAGTGCGCGGTCAGCCTGAACCTCATAGCAAAACCCTGTCTCAAAAAGGCCAAAAAAAAAAAAAAATTGAACAAGTGTTTTTTTTAAAGGCAGGGGATTACTCAGGACCTTGCACTTGCCAGGCAGGCACTTGTGCCACTGAGCTGTATCTCTAGCCCTAGGATGGTCTTGAACTCAATTTATAGCCCAGGCTGACCTCACAATACTCCTGCCTCAGCCCCAGCCTCCTGAGTGCTGGGATTACAGGTGTGCGCCACCATGCTCGGCTTGAACAAGCATTAAGATCGAATTTATATTCCACTTTGCAGGAATTTTCTCAAGGTCACATTATGTAAAACTTGTTATTATGACAGCACCATTATTTCTGTCTTTCCCTCACTGGGGGTTGAGCCCAGGCCTTTTGCGCTGAGCTAAATCCCCAGCCCTTTCTATTTTTAAATTTTGAGACAGTGTCTTGCTAAATTGCCTAAGCTAGACTGGAATTTGGGATCTTCTTGCTTCAGCCTCCTAGAGTGGTCAGGCATGTGTCACCACACCCAGCTCTCTAGTTTCTAAGGTTGTCTGCTCTACTGTTTGATTATCACACTGGACCTAGAATGTTAATTTCATCCTGGCCCCTGACTACGCTGCAGCAGTTGGAGGATTTTCAACAAAGGGGGTGCCAGGAGCGGTGGTGCAAGCCTGTAGCCAGCACTCCTTGGAAAGTCCAGTCAGGATACAGCAAGTTCCAGGCCAGCCTGGACCAGGTAGAGTTCAAGGCTAGCCTGAACTACACAGCCTACTACACCTCAAAAAACAAAACATAACACAAACCAAGGGAAAAAACAACGAAGGAAACAAAACAAAACCCTAAAGACAGAGAAAGGCTTTTAAAAAGAAATGTGTGCCATGTGCCTGGGGCAAAGCTGAACTGTAATTCCAGTCCCCCCAGAAGCTGAGACGGGCAGCTGAGGCAGGAGGGTTGAAAATTTAAGGTTAGCCCGAGCAATGTAAAATTTAGGAAAGGATGGGGGGTGTAGCTTGGACGCAGAGCACCAGCTGGTGGGCAAGGCCCAGGATCGAGCTTGGCAGCGGGGTGCGGGGTGGGTGTGGGGTGTGTGCGGACCAGGGCTCCTCTCCGCTCCTCTCGCTGGCGGCGCCGCTCCAGGTGTTCGGCCTGCAGGTACCAGGGTCGAGCCCGCTTCCGACCTGCCTACTGTTGAGCCTGTCAGGTTTCGCGGTCTCGGACGGTAATATAGGAGCGCGCCGGTGTGGTTTCGGGACCCGCCTCCCGCCTTGGTGTGCGTCCTTTGCCCCGGGACTTTGTCCCTCGGTTAGCAGCCCTCCCGCGGCCAGGCCGCCCCGCACATGCAGAGCTCCGCAGAGCCCCCGCTGCTGTTTCCCCCGCGGTCGAACGAGAGGCAGCGCCCGGGGCCTGCGGGCGAGGTTCAGTCGCCGGGAACGGGCCTGATGCCCGCAGCCCTGGAGCCGCCGACGACCAGCCGGGAACGGCGTTCGCCCGGGCCGAAGCGGAAGCCGGACCGTTTGGGGGACGGGACCGCGGGAACCCGGAAACGCCCGGGCTGCACCGAGGTGGCGCCGGCGGCGGGAATCCGCGGCGCTGCGGCTCGGCGGGCGCGGCGGACCCGGCGGGCGCTGCAGCCTGGGGCGCCTGGCCTTGCGGAGCCGCGGGCCCCGGCGCGGGCGGTGAGTTGCGGGCGCTGCGGGCAGGGCGGTCCGGCAGCTCCGGAGCGGGGGCGACGGCGCGCGGGTTGAGGCGCAGCGGGCGGGCGGGCGGGCGGGATGGGACGCGCCGGCTGGGGCGCGAGCGGGCGGTGACACGTGTGCCCCGCCGCTGACGTGCGGTCCGCGCTGGGCGGGGAGGAAGGGGCCGCAGCACAGGGGCGTGTCGGCCGGGCGGCAGTGCGCCGCGGAGCCCGGCCGTGCGGGCGCGGGGCGCGGGCCAGGCTGGCGGGGAGGGCGCCCCCCGGGGACCGCAGCCTGGGCTCCCGCTCGGCGAGCGACGCGGCGCGGGGGACACTGGCGCCCGGGAGGGCCCCGGCACTGCAGGAAGGGGCGAAGTTGCCCTTGGTAAGGCGGGCCGAAGGCGAGGCTCGTGCGCGCGGGAGTGGGGCCGCGGCAGGGTGCGTGTGCGTGCGCGCGTGTGTGTGCGCGCGTGTGCGTGTGTGTGCTGTGCTGGAGGAGGGTGCTGGGTGTTGAGGGACAGAGGGTTATAACTAACGTCTTTAAATCATGGAAAGCTCTTCTTCAGGAAGGTTCAAATGAATTAAAAAATAATGCCAAATACAATGAGCCTTTGCTTCAGAAAATGATTTAAATTCTATTCCTGTAGAAGCCAGCGTCTTTTATTACATTCTCTAAAATGTAATGTGTGAAGATGGAAGTAGAGTTCAGTTTTTATCAACTTTCGGTAGTCAGACCTTTCGTAGGTAGAGATGAACTTCGGTGTATCTCACTGGCCACCTTCGTTTTGTTGGTAAGTTCAGGTTGTTTCCTTTAAAAGGCGATGCCTTCAAAATCTCTCTTTCGTTTTGCCATATAATAAAGGTTGGTCTTCTCAGATTGGACTCAAATTCTAGGGCTGGGAGCTGGGGGTAAAGCTCAGGGCTCGGGGCCTGCCTGGCAAGTGCAAAGTTCTGAGTTCGATTCCCAGTAACGCCGCCTCGTCCCCCCAGAAACCTGCAGTGACCCTTCTCCTCATTGCACCGCCAAGCCCAGCTCCAAATGGACATTTCCAACCCTCTCTTCCCTAGTTCTCCACCTTTCATTCTACCTGCACCTTAGCTTCCAAGCTGGGCTTGCTGCTGTCAGCCTGTCCACTTTGAAGTCGCTTTTCTCTGTAATTGCCCACCTTTGCCCCCTTTGGTGCTAGGCATGAAACCCAGGGCTTTGGGCATGCTGGACAAGTGCTTACTCCCAGCCCTGTGTCAGTGCTTCTAAAACCCTAAGGTCCTGTGCCATCTCTTGGTCATTCTGTCAGAGATACTCAGTGACTTTCTGTTGGCTCCAAAACAGTTTTTTGTTTGTTCATTTGTTTGGTTTTATTTAGTTTTAGTGGTGCTAGGGATGGAATTTAGGCTGACAGGTAAGTGCTCTGCCTCTAAGTTATGTCCCCAGCCCAGAATAAATTTTAAAATATTATCATTTAAAGCTCTTAAAAATTTAAGTCTTAGCAAGGCATAATGGCATATGTCTACAATCTCTGCACTCTGAAGGCTGAGGCAGGAGGTTCTTGAACAGTTTGAGGGCACCCTTGGCTACATAGTGAGTTCAAGGCCAACCTGTGCTACAAAGCAAAACCTGCATCAAAAAACAAAACAAAAGTCCCACCAAAAAACAAAAAAACCCCACTGAAACTTTGCATAACTCGAATCAATATGACCCCTTTTGTTTTTTAAAAAGATTACTTTATACCCCACAGCCTATATTTTTTAGCTAAACTGAAGCAATTTGAAGTGGGATTTCTGAATGTGCCATATGCCGACTTGCCTTGATCTTCACTTATTTTTTTTTTCCCACAAGGAAAATCTTCCTTATTATCTTGTGGGAATTCTACCCTTTAGTGCCTTAAAATCTGTCTCTTTCTTTTTTTGGCCTTTTTTTTTGTGACAGGGTCTCACTATGCAGTACAGGCTGGCCTTGAGCTCATTTTGTAGCCCAGGCTGGTCTTGAACTTGCAACGATTCTCCTGCCTCAGCCTTCTGAGTGCTGGGATGCAGGGATTATAGGTGTACACCACCACGCCCGGCCAAAATCTGTCTCTTTCTTATGAAACTTTCTGAAATCTACCATATGTCTGAAATATTCTTTTTGTATTATCTTTTTATCTCTAAGCCTTATTAAGGCTTTACGAGTCTTAATGGTACTTGCTAAATTTCCATTGTATTATGGTTATTTGAGAGTTTTATTATCCCTACTAAAATATAAGCTCTCTAAGGAAAATAATTGTATCTTTAAAATTCACTTTGGGGGGAGTACAGGGACTTCAGCTCTGGACCTTGTGATTGCCAGACAAGTGCTGTGCAGTGGAGCTATCTCCTAGGCTCAAATTTATCACTTTAGTACTTACACTCTTAAGTTTTTGTTACATTAAATGATATAATAAATTCTATATTGCATCTAGACACAAGGATAACTCCTGTATAAACTTATTTCCAATTTTTGTTAATAACTATATTTGAAAATGCCTGTTTTGTATTTATCTCATTTGATCCTCATAACAAATCTTTGAAGTATAACACTCACTATAACTCCTAGTAGGTAAGAAGGACAGCCAGGTCAAATAATTTGCTTTTGGTCTCACATTGGCTACCTTGGTGATACTGGAGATGGATGTACTTCGTGTCCTATGTTCCTTTTGCTTAGAAGGAATTCAATATGTTGAATGGATGTCTGAGTCAATAACAACCGATGGAAATAATTTCTCAGTTGAAAGGCTACGCTTACTATTTGGTAACTGAAAAGTATGACTTTTGAAGATTTTTCTTCCCCTTTCCTGGAAAGGTTTTTTTTTTTTTTTTTTTTTTTTTGGTCTTTTTGAGACAGGGTCTCGCTATGCACTTGATCTCATTTTGTAGCCCAGGCTAGTCTCCAACTCACAGTGATCCTGCTGCCTCAGCCTCCTGAGAGCTGGGATTACAGGCATGTGCCAAAATACCCGGCCTCCTGGAAAGCTTTGAGAGGAGGGTCTCTATTTGATGTCAATCAGCTATGGAAATTTATTTTATTTTTCGATGCTCGGAACTGAATTCAGGGCTTCAGTCCCTGTGCCTGGCTGTCAGAGTTAGTATTTTTGAGGAAATGTCTTGAAATATGAGAGTAAACTGTAAACCTGTCTGGGTAGCTGAAATAACTTGGACATCAAATTGGTAGTTAATAATACCATTCATGAGAATTAATTATATTTTTGCAGTACTAGTAATTGAACTCAGGGCCTTGCAAACGCTAGTGAAAGGCTCCACCTCTGAGCTCCTTTCCCAGCCTTTCAACTTTATCTGTTTTGATTTTATTTGCTAGTTACTTCGAATGGCCTCAAAGTTACAATTCTCTTGCCTTAGACTCCCAAGTAGGAGGGTTAGACTCCCAAGTAGGAGGGTTGTGCAGCAACATGCCTGATTGGGAATGAATTTATTATTGAAGTTTAGATTAGTACGAATTGCTAGTTTAATGCAGGTTTTAGTCCTCAAAAAGAGCAAATGTGCAACAAGTATGTTCAACTTAATTGTCTCCGTTAATGTGGGAGTGTGGCACTCTGGTTTTCACTTCTGTTTGTTTGGTGCGATTTTCCTTTGTTTTTTGAGACACAGTGTCACTGTGTTGCCCAGGCTGGAATCAGACTCATGTTCGCAAATGATCCTTTCCTCAGAGCCTCTCAAGTGGCTGGGACTCTAGGCATGCACCACTAGGCAAGGTTTGATTTGTATTCTTTTTTAAAAAAATTACTTAATTAAAAAAATTTTTATTTACTTATTTATTTGGTCTTGTTGAGACAGGGTCTTGCTGTGCAGTTCAGACTGGCCTTGAGCTCGAAATGATCCTCCTGCCTCAGCCTCCTGAGTGCTAGGATTACAGGTGTGTGCTACCACACCCAGCTTTAAAAACTTATATTAGCAGATATTTGCAGTACATAATGATTACATTCATCTTGGGAAGTTGGTACATGTCCATGTACGTAACCCATTCTAACCTGTCCTTGATTTATATTTAATCTTAATAGCTACCCTATGGGGTTGGTACTGTTACTTGGTCCCATTGCGGAGGGTAGGGAGGGGGAGGGACACGGAGGTGTGGCCGCAGTCTAGCTCCAGAGGCAGACTCGGGCACGGTTGTGACTGGCCCTACAACGCTTAAAGGTGTTCTTTTGGAGGCGTGTTTTAGAGACAGGGTCTCTATGGTTCAGCCCGGCCTTTAACTCTGAGCAGTCCTTCTGCCTTAGCTTCCTTAGTTCTGGGATTACAGGTGTGTGTCACCACATCCAGCTGTTTAAACATGCTTAAACATAGGTTTTGCTGCAAAGATCATGGGCTGACTGAAATCTTGTTTCAGTTTGAGCTCTGACATGTTACGCAAGGCAATCTATATATGTAATATCTCAGAATCTGTTTCTTAATCTGTAAAACAAGTGATACTCCCTTTTTTTTTTTTTTAAATCTTTCTGAGGCAGATCCTCCTGCCTCAGCCTCCTGAGTGCTGGGATTACAGGCATGTGCCACCACATCTGGTGATACAGCCTTTTAAACACTAAATATATTTAAATGAGATAATGCTTATAAATTCCTAGTAGGTTGACATGTTGTAGATGCTCAAAACTATTGATTTAACTTATCTTAATGAAGTTAGTGTAATTAGAAAACATTGAATGAGACCCAATTTTAGGCTGAGTCTGTCTTTTATGTATTGTAGGGAAAGATTTAGTTCATAAAGGGATCATTCTCAGGATTTACATATTGTGGAGTTCTTTTATCTTGATAAATGCAACTCAATGAATGCCTAATGTACGTCAGGGGCTGATAAGCTATAGGAAATACAATGATAAATAAAAAGGAAATGTAAGTATGTCAACAGAGTACCTTGAGTTTGAGTGCCATTATGTTCAAAATGGCATGGAGATGCAGTTTACGTATTTGCTTGGCAGATTTAGAAAACTTCCCGTAAGATACATAGAAGTCCTTGTGGTAGAGAAAGGGAAAGAATTTCTTACTGTTCTTGTCAGTCCTGGGAATGGAACCCAGGCCTTCACGTGTGCTCTGCTGCTCCCCTACAGCCCTAGTGTTTTTTTTTTTTTTCCCAAAACACTTGTTCAGAAAATGCAGGAAGGAATGTGCTTGCCACTGATAATAGTTTATGGCAGAAAATTTAGGCTGGAGCTAGATTATGAGGAACTGTTTTATGTGAGAGAATTTGGACTGTATCTTTTATTAGGTAAAGTCAGTTAAACTTTGTAATCGTTAAGGAATTTGATCAGATCTACATTTCATTAAGATACTTCTGTAAGGAGGATAGAGTTGAGAGTCTGAGCCTGTCTCCTTCAGTTAGTAGACAGTGATGTGGGACTCATGTCAATATTGAACAGTAAATATGGGACAAACGTAATTAAATGCGCTTCATATTCTGTGAGGATAGATTTGAGAGTCGGATGCCTATCTCAGTTACTAGGCAGAGTGACGTGAGACTTGAACGGTAAATGCTGAGCAAACATAATTAATGCAGTTCATGTGTTATATAGTTTGAACCCATAAACCTATAGTATATATAAATTTCAAAGACTAGGTTTACCAGGGAAGAGTTGCAATTTTATGTTTAAAAAGAGTGGTGGTTAAGAAAAACCAAGAAACTATATAGCATTTGAATTCTAGCATTGGAAATGTGCCCTTTCGGGGAAGGGGTAGGTTTCCTTAATTACCCACTCACCAGGTAGGATTAAAAGTTTAAAAACCCTTGACAGTTTGTCAAACCGTAGATACAGCCCATTTTATATGTTCAGTTAAGCTTCAGTTAATTTATTTTCATTGATAAGCATCTGTTCCTAAAATTTTTATTGTTTGTGAATACTGCAAAGAACGGTTTTACTTTTTCTTCCTCTGGTACTGGGGTTGAACCCAGGGCCTTCCCCCAATGACTTACATCCCCAACACTTCATTTTTTTTTTCCGTTTTGAGGTTATGCAGTTCAGACTGGTCTTGAGCATTATGCAGTTCAGACTGGTCTTGAGCTTACTTTGTAGTCCAGATTGGCCTTGAATGAACTCAAAAACGATCCTCTTGCCTCAGCCTCCTGAGTGCTGGGATTACAGGCGTGTGCCACCACGCCCGGCCTTATTTTTTTATTTTGAGAGAATGTTTCACTTTAAGTTGCTAAATTGCCCAGGCCTGTTTTGACTTTGCAGTCCTCCTGCCTCAGCTACCCTGGGTGCCAGGATTACAGGCATGTGCCACCCCAGTTGAGGGCTCTCAACTTTTTCAGGTTTATCATCAGGCTGAATTCAATAGACGAACATGAGCCAGACTTGGTGGTGCAGGCCTGTAATCCTAGCATTCAGGAGGTGAAGGCAGGAGAACCTAAAGTTGCAGGCCAGGTTAGCCTGCAGAGACAGTGCAGAGGCCAGCCTGGATTACATGACAGACCTTGTCTCACAAAAAGAAAAAAGGAAAAAAAAAGAGAGAAAGAAAAAAGATAAGCATTCTTTTTTGTTTTGATGCTGGAGATTGAATGCCTGGCTCTTGGTCATGTTCAGCATGTGTTTTATCAGTGACTATATCCTCAACCCTGAAGCCTTATATTTATTTCAGGTATCTACAATACTTTGATCTGTGGGTTCAGCAGGTGAGATTATGAACTCACATTGAGCAAGATGGAACGAATATAAACTTGAGCCTCTTAGCATCATAATTAGAGCCATATTTTCCCCTATATTTTCCTGTTGTACCTTAGATTTTATTTTCCTCTTATAGCAGTTTATTATATATACTTTTTTTTTTTTTTTTTGAGACAGGGTGTTACCATGTAGCTCAGGCAGGCTGTGTAGCACAGGCTGGCCTCAAACTCGTGGCAGTCCTGCCTTAGCCCCCTGAGTGCTGGGATTACAGGTGTGCACCACCACACCTGCTTTATAATTCTATTTTGTTTTCAAGAAAAATCTATTGTAGGAGAATGTGGAACTTTGTTACTGTAAGATACCCCTTCCCCCTAATACTGGAGATTGAACCTAGGCCTTGGGCAGGACAATAAAACTTTTTTTTGTCTTTTTGAGATAGGACTTTACTATACAGTTCAGGCTGGTATTGAAATCACTTTGTAGCCTAGGCTGGCCTCGAATGTTTAGTGATCCTCCTGCCTCAGCCTCTCAAATGCTTTGATTACAGGCATGCACCACGACTCCTGGCTTTATCTTCTATATAACTAAGAGGTCCAAGTGGGTATGTTAGTTAGCTTTTTGTTGCTATAACAAATACACCTCAGACAAACAACTTGAAAGGGAAAGTCTGCTTTGGCTCATAGTTTCAGAGACTTTGATCTGCAGTTTCTTGACCCCATTGCTTTGGGCAGGAAGCATGTGGTAAAACAAAGCTCCTTCCTCATGGCAGCCAGGAAGGGGAGAGGGGAGAGGGAGGGAAGAGAAAGAGGGAGGAGGGGAGGAGGGAGAGAGGGAGAGAGAGGGAGGGAAGGAGGGAGGCAGGGAGGGGTGGGGAGAGTGTGGGAGGGTGGGAGGAAGAAGCCAGAGACACAATGCAGGGTTTTCCCAAGCTTGCAAGAAACCTTCCTCCAACCAGGCCCCACCTCCTGAGGTTTCCGTCCCTCCCACAGCCTCTACAGTTCTAAACCCAGCAGTGTGCTCATCCACTGAGGTCGGAGCCATCATGACCATGCATCTTTCAGTGACCCTACCTGAATACTGCTACTGCCTTGGGACCAAGCCTTCAAGCATGTGAACTTTGAAGGGCTTTTCAGGTCCAGACCATAACAACTGTTAAAATCCTTTGGGTTCAGGAACACTTGGACAAGGTACTTTTTTCTCCTGTAGTATTAAAATTGTGAGGCTCTAGGGATTTGCAAAAAAACTGAAATAAGTAATGAAAGACTATTGACAGAAACTAACAAAATAGTCCACGAATATCTTTGAGTGGTGTCATGGTACAAAATTTTATTAATATAATTTAAGATTTTTACTTTTTCTCTTAAAAATTATACTTTTGAAATTAAATATAGCCCAGCATGGTGGTACATGCCTGTAATCCCAGCACTTAGGAGGATGAGGCAAGAGGATCATCATGAATTTAAGGCCAGCCTGCACCACATAAGTGAGACCCTGCCTGAAAACCAATGTGGACAGTAATTTGTTGACTTTTTGTTGTTGTTGTTGGTTCTGGGTATATAACTCGGATCTTGCACATGCTGAGTCAGCTCTCTACCACTGAGCTGTATCCCTAGTCCTCGTAAGTGGTTAGAAACTGACCTCTAAATTTCCATTCATAAAGAAGGTTCATTATGATCCTTGGTAACAGGATAAACAAAACGCTCCCTGAACAAGAACAAGTTGAAGTCATTGTTTGACATTTTCCAGGAGAATTAGGCCCTATGCCAAATACAAGGTGCTGGCACCTTTCTTTCCATATAGAGACAAAGGCACCAGGATGTCCTGGAGTTTCACAGTACTGTGTAATGTGAGCCAGGGAAGCTGATATTTAACCACATAATCTGATATTTCTAAATACTAGTTATGTGATCTTGAATAAGTCATCTAACGTTTTCCACTATATTCTGCGTTTGTAGAATGAAGTGATTACCTCAGATGGTTTCTAAATCATCATCTACCTCTAAAATGCTTAGGAAGTTTTTTTCATGGTAAAATTCTTTTGCTATTGCATGTTTGCAAAAGTGAACTAGCTGATTTGGAAAGTTTATGTATGTTTTCCTATGAGCTTGGTCTTCTATCTAACAAAGTGGTGTGTGCATTTTTGGGGGTGGGGGGTCTTTTTGAGACAGGGTCTCATTATACAGTTCAGGCTGGCCTTGAGCTCACTTTGTAACCCAGGCTGGTCTGGGTAAGTTAGACTTAGTGTTTTCCAGAATAGGTTTCTCTGTAACCGTGATACTTTGCCTCATGTAGGCACTGAATAATGATTTTTTAAATATAAGTTATTACAGTAATTAGGAGTTATGCAGACAAAGTGATCATATTTATCTATGTACCTATGTATCTATGTATCTATCTTTTTGAGACAGAATCTCACTATGCAGTTCAGGCTGGCTTTGAGCTCGCTTTGTAACCCAAGCTGGCCTTGAACTTGCAATGATCCTCCTGCCTCAGCCTCCGAGTGCACATGCCCAGCTTGCTACCGATTACAGATTTGGGTGTTTTTTTTCTTTTCAGTGCTGGAGATTGACGCTAGGTCCCCAGGTGTGCTAGGCAGGCATGCTATCACTGAGGTATGTCCCCAGCCCTATAATGGCTTTTATTTTGTGCCAGAAATTGCACTCAAGACCTTGCACTTGCTAGGTGTGCTGGGTTCTGACCCATTTCTAGTTAATGTTTGGGGTACGGCGTTTAAGAGTAGTGGTTCGGGCCAGGGATACAGCTCAGTGGCACAAGTGCCTGCCTGGCAAGCTCAAGGTCCTGAGTTTGATTTGCAGTAGCCCCCCCCCCCCCCAAAAAAAGAGTAGTGGTTCATTTAAACAGATATCATTCTAGGACTATCAGAAAGGCCATCTTTTTTCTTTGGTATTTTGTCAAAAATCACTTGACCACATATGTATGGCACAATGGACTGGATGTTTCTTATTTTTCTTCAGACTTATGTGTTGCAGTACTAACTCCCAGTGTGATGGGAGTAGATAGTACTGCATTTGAGGAATAGTGCCTTTATAAAAATAAACTCCAGGGAAATTTCTGTTATCTGCCATGTGCGGATACAGTGGGTAAGAAAAATTATCTGCAAACATAGAACAGAGGGCTCATCAGAATCTGACTACAGTGTTGTTATAGTCTTATACCTCCAGCTTCCAAAACTATGAGAAGGTTTTGTTCTTCCTAAGCCACCAGGTATAAAATACTTTGTTATCACATCCTGAACTAACTAGGACATAAGGATCTACAGCAATTGTGGACTGTATTCCATTGATTTATTTTTCTGTCCTTATCAATACTAATCTTACTATAGTTTTATAGTAACTCTAGTTGTTTTTTTTTCAAATTTTTTTCCTGCATTATTGGGGATTGAACCCAGGCTTTATGTATACTAGGCTGGGAAAGCACTGTATCCCTGAGCTATATCCTCAGCTTTTTGAGAATTTTATTTTGTAATAGTGTCTAAGTTGTTAAGGATGATGACTTTGTCAGATGTTTTTTCTGCATCTATTGAGGTGATCATATGGTTTTTGTCATTGGCTCTGTTAATATGGTATATGCACATCAGGGATGAATCCTACTTGGTCATGATGTAGAATCTTAATGATTTGCTGCATTCTGATTGCCAGTATTGAGGATTTTTGCATCTATGATCATTAGAGAGAATTGGCCTGTAGTTCTCTCTTTTGGTTGGATCCTTCTGTGGTTTTGGTATCAGGGTAATGCTTGCTTTCAAGAATGTACTTGGGAGTACTGCTTCCCTTTGAATTTCATTAAAAAGTTTGAGCAGTAGTGGTACGAGATCTCTAAAAGTCTTGTAGAATTCAGCAGTGAATCCATTTGGGCCTGGACTTTTCTTTGTTGATAGGTTTTTAATTACATCTTCAATTTCATTGACTGATTTTGGGTTATTTAGAATTTTTACATATTCTTGATTCAGCTTGTTAATCCATATGTATCTAGGAATCTGTCCATTTCTTCTGTGTTTTCCATCTTACTAGAATAGTTTCTTTCCTTTTTTTTTTTTTTTTTTGGTACTGGGAATTGAAGTCAGGACCTTGCACTTGCCAGGCAGGCACTTGTGCCGCTGAGCTATCTCCCTGGCCCTTAGAATACAGATTCTTGATGATTGTCTGGATTTCTAAAGGATCTGTTGTGATTTCGCCCTTTTCATTCCTAAGTGCATGGATTTACATCTTGTCTTCCTGCTTTTTGATAAAGCTGGCTAACAGTTTGTCTATTGTATTTTTTTTAAAAGTACCAACTCTTCAATTCATTGGTTCTTCGTGTTGTTTTTTTACTCTCCATTCATTCATTTCTGCTCTGATCATTATAATTCACTCTCACTCACAAGCTTTGGCTTGACTTGCTTTTCTTTTTTTTAGAAGCTTGAGGTTTTAGTGCTTGAAATATTTCTCTCCAAGCTATCCTTGATTTAAGGGTTTGTGTTGACAAATGTGCTCTAATTGTTCATCATGACGTTCAACATTAGGTTATTTATTTGAGCTCACTGTGTCTTTATGATGTAGTAATTTAGTGCTATAAATTGCTCTTGTAGGATTGCTTTCATTGAATCTCATAAGTTGTAGTATGCTCTATTGGCATTATTGTTTAATTGTAGAAACTGTTTGATTTCTTTTTAAATTTCATTTGCCATCGGTTCTTCAGGAGGATGTTATTTAATTTCCATGCATTTCTAAAGTTCTTTTGATTTCTTTTGCCATTGATTTCCAATTTTATTGCACTGTGATCTGATAATATGCATGGGATAATTTCTGTTCCTTTGAATTTACTTAAGCATGTTCTCATAGGTAGTATGTAGTCCCTTTTGGAGAATATACTGTGCGGCTGAGAAGAATCAGAGAATGTGGAACATTTTGTAGATACCTTCTAAGTCCATTTGGTCAAAAGTTTGGTTCAATTCTGATTTTTTTTGTCCAGTTGATCTATCTGTGACAGTGGAGTGTTGAGGTCCCCCATTACAATTGTGTTAATGCTTATCTAGTTTTTTCTTGTCTATTAATATTAGTTTTATATAGTTGCATGTGCTGCTGTTTGTTGCATATATGTTTATATTTGTTCTCTCTTTCTCCTGGATTGTTCCCTGAGCAATGCTGTCATGACCTTCTTTCTCTTCCAGTCAGTCTTGGCTTGAAGTCTACTTTGTCTACACATAGAATGGTTATCCATGCTTTTTTCTGGGTTACCATCACATGGAGTGTTGTTTTCCATCCCTTGACTTTCAGTCCATGGATTTATTTTTCAATTAAATGTTTTTTGTATGCAGCATATTGTTGGATCTTATTTCTTTTTCTTTCTTTCTTTTTTTTTTTTTTTGGATCTTGTTTCTTGATCCATTCTGCCAGTCTGTTTCTTTTGAGGGGTGAATTGATACCATTTACATTGACAGTTATAACTTATATGTGTTGATATATCTTTTTAGTGTTAGTTTCCTACATTTCTCTTCTTTCTTTCCTCTTTGTTTAGTTACTTGGCTTGCCTGGTGGATTCATTTGGTTAGGGTTCATGGAGTTATAGTCATTATCTCTAGAATGTCCTTCAGAACATTTGGAGGGCTAGTTTAGTGGTCATGGATTTCTCTAGGTATTTTTTGTCATGAAAGTATCCAAATTTCTCCATCAGTTTTGAAGGATAGTTTTGTGGGGTGTGTCAATCTAGGCTAGAAGTTTCCTTTCTTTCTTTCTTTCTCTCTCTCTTTCTTTCTTTCTTTCTTTCTTTCTTTCTTTCTTTCTTTCTTTCTTTCTTTCTTTCTGGGCTAGAAGTTTCCTTCCTTCCTTCCTTCCTTCCTTCCTTCCTTCCTTCCTTCCTTCTTCTTCCTTTCTTTTTTTCCTTCCTCTCTCCCTCCCCCACTTCCTTTTTTTCAGCCAATTTATTTATTTAGGATTTTTTTTAAAGACAAAAGAATGGAGACATATAAACCAGAATAACACAAAAACAATACAGGAAATAAAAAATTATAGAGAAGATAGTAGGAAGTTAGCACTGGATGCTGTATTACATAATATTATCTTCGCATCTGTTGCTCCCCCTTTATTTTTTGTGCAAGAAAGGTGTATTGGGAAATAGGAATAGTCCTAGAGGGTCCCTAGTGTGTTGCTCTTGATGTTGTTTTCTTTTAGTGCTTGAAATACTTCTTTCCAAGCTGTCCTTGATTTAAGGGTTTGTGTTGACAAATGTGGTCTAATTGTTATGGGCTTTCCTATGTAAGTGATTGGTTCTTTTCTCAAACAGCTTTTAGTATTATTGTGTTGAATTTCTAGAATCCTGACTGTTACTTGTCTTGGAGTAGATTTGATCATGGCTAATTGGAGTTTTATATACCTCATTTATTTGTGGATTTTTTTTCCATACTTGGGAAGTTTTTTTGTCATTACCTCTGTGAACACGTTGTTTATGTCATTTGTGCGATCATTTCCTTTTTCATTGACTGTTATCAATTGATCTTCTGTTATTCTTTGCATCAAGTAGCAGCTGTTGGGTTGATTTTTCATGGTCCCTTTCTATTTTTAAGAACTTCTTTTAAGAAAGAGTTCTTCCTTTTTATCATTGCTAACTTCAGTTCTCTGTTCTAGATCTGCTATTCTGTGCTCATATTGGCTCTTTCCATTTCATATACTTTAGTAGAATTTTTAATCTTATGGATAACAGATTGAATGTGTTTTGTGGATTCCATTATATTGGGCATTCATGATTTCCAGCATTTCCCTAAGCTCCTTTAATTTTTAATCTTTATCTTTTCCAGACTTGCTAATTATGCCCTTCAGTATGGTCATTGTCTCTGAACTTATCTGAGAAATTATTTATTTTTCCTAGGGCCTCTTTCATTTGATTTGTTACTTCTGTTCAGAGAGTCTAGGTGAGTGGCTTTCAGATTGTTGCACCTCACTGCCCGGTGGATTTGTCTTCAGTGAGCTGGGAGTGGGTTGCACCTTGCTTTTGTGTCTTCTCATTTTCTTCTTCTTTTTTTTTTTAATTCCTGCATTGGTCCTTGTAAATTATTTATGGCAGGTATCTTTGTTGCTAGTATCAAGAACCCTTGGGCAATGACTACTCAGAGATGCCTTCCAGATGTAGCTGGCTTTTGAGTTTGGAGTCTATTGCAAATCCTCTGTGTTCAGTATGGTGGGGATGAGAAATTGCTATTTTGACTAGCCTGGTTCTTTGGGACTGGCCTATAGTATTGTTTATGACTCTCAGGCAATCTAAGTCTTGGTGTATGAGGTAGAATAACTGATTGGAACAATTATGTCACCTTTGCTAAAGTAGTGCAATCAGTAACAATAACAGCATCAAACACACCCTGAAACAACAAGCTGTGGTACTATTAATTTGCCACCTTTAACTGTATGAACTCTATTTATAGTTATATAAATAACCTAAAAGAAATCAGAAGCCCGTTATGGTGGCGCATACCTGGAATCCTAGCACTTGGGAGGCTGAGGCAGGAGAATGCTGTACGTTTGAGGCCAGCCTTTGCTACATTGAGTTCAAGATTACAGGGGTGTTGTATCACACAGTGCCACATTCACATTTATAATGACTATAACTTCGTGGAGTACTTACCCTTTTATTGTGATGAAATATCCTTATTTGATTCTAAAACTAATTCTTTGGTAATCTCTTCTACCTGAGAAAGTCTCTCATGTTTCTCTGATGATATGTCTTTTTCCATATTCTGTTTTTTCCCTGGCTGGGGATTAAACACAGGGCCTTTGCTGTGAGCTACATTCTCAGTGTTTTTTATTTATCTTTCTGTTTTACTTTGGGACTGGATCCCAGTCTGCCACCATATTGTCCAGGCTCTGCTTGAATTTGCAGTCTTTTTTTCCTCAGACTCCACAGTGCTAGGATTATTGGCATGTTCCCCCACACCCAACTCTATCCTTTTATTTTTTAATTTATTTGTATTTTTATATTTAATACGAGTCTCTCATAGGTACAGCTCAGTGGTAGTGAAAGAGGTTGGGGCATGGCAAAAGATGACTGGGAAGGTAGGTGCAGCCTGTTAACTACAAGATCACTACTGCACGTACAGAACAGTTTCTAAAGCTCTGCATAGGTGCTTCTCCCAGGAACTCCAGACTTTCAGTAGGATGGCTTAGACCTGAGTCCCCTGAGGCATGGGATCCCAGCACCGCCTCTGAGAACCCATATGTGGAAATTCTTGCGGTTCCCTGGAGATTTGGACAGCATAAAAGAAAGGGAGCCTTGAGGAGGGATGCTATCGTAACTTTTTTTTTTTGGTGGTTTTGAGACAGGGTCTCACTATGCAGTTCGGGTGGCTTTGAGTTCACTTTATAGCCCCGTCTGGTCTCAAACTTGCAACAATCCTCCTGCCTCAGCCTCCTGATAGCTGGGATTATAGGTGTGTGCCACCACGCCTGGCTCCTATAAGTTTCTATAATAGTGCATAATAGTTTCCCAGATGCAACATGTACTTTTATCTTTCCTCTTGCTTGGAGTGGGTTCGCTCTGCAGAGCCAGTTTCTTTCCTCTCTTTACTTTTGCTTTCTTGAATAAACTTTACCTCTGGTTTTTGCTTGTTTTGTTCAATTCTTTGTTCTAGAAAGAACCTGGAATCTTAACTCCAGAGAGGTGAACCACCCCAGAATCCAGTAATGTTTAGTTAGCGAGCCACTTTTGGAAGCAGCTACCTGGTAACAGTAGTGAGTGTGATAAGCATGTGTAAGGCTCTGGGTTCAATCCCCAGCAAAAAATAAAAAAAGAGCCACATGCAGTAATACTGAATTATTTTAAGGAAAATATAAGGACCTCTTTATCATTGGAGGACCTCTTGTACTTTTTCTAATCTTTGTGATTCTAAAATTACTTCATGTGTGTTCATAATTGCTGGTTACAGTATTTTTGTGATAGCTTCTTTGAAATTCTTGCCTGGTAATTCTATCATCTTTTTCCTTTGATTGTTCTTACTCACCCAAATTGAGACTTTTCCTGGTTTCTGTTATGGTTGCATTTTTTGAGGGTTATATCCTGGACATTTTGCATGTGACTCCCAGAAAGTTAAACTTTCTGTATTAACTCAGACTCTCTGGGGAGGAGGAAAGGCACTGCTTCTTCCTGCTCTTCACCTTGTGCAGTGGGAACGGGCAGCGGTGCACCATTCACAGTGGCTGCAGACCCTGGTGGGTGGGGAAGAGTCACTGCTTCAGGGTTCCCGCAGGGTGGATGTGATGAGCCAGGCTCAGTCCCACAGGCCTCAGAGCATTGCACCTTTGGTAGTTGATTTACCTCTTGTCCAAGGTTTTTGGCTGTGATAATTAGAAGGAAGCATAGGGTTCTTTTTCCAGCTTGTCTAGAATCAGAAGTCTCTTGTTAGACCTTTCTGTACGTTGTAATTTTATTTATTTGCTCTGTTTATTTTGTTTTTCAGGCAAATGAAGATAAAACGATGTCTGCCAACCTAAAATACCTTTCTTTGGGGATTCTGGTCTTTCAGACTACCAGTTTGGTTCTAACAATGCGTTTTTCCAGGACTTTAAAAGAGGAGGGACCTCGTTATCTATCTTCTACTGCAGTGGTTGTTGCTGAACTTTTGAAGATAATGGCCTGCCTTTTTTTAGTCTACAAAGATAGTAGTAGGTATCTAGGTTTTTTGTTTCTAATTAATACAATTAATTTAAATACATATATGTAAATATATATTGGTAACTAGGTATTTGAATTCTTACATTTTTCTAGTTGAGTTACTAGTAAGAGCACTGAAATGTTTTAAAAATTCTTATTAAGACAGTTTTAGTTGGGGATGGTTCATGCTTTTAATCCCAGCACTTGGTAGGCTAAAGCAGAAGGATTTCAAGTTCTATTCTACCCTGGGTTGTATATTTATATATAGACCAGCCAGGGATACATAGTGAGACACTGTCTCAAAAAAACAAAACAAGCAGGCATGGTGGCACATTTCAGTAATCCCAGCATTCAGGAGGCTGAGACAGGAAGGTCGCTGTTGTGTTCCAAGCCAGCGTGGGCTACATAGTTAGTTGAAGGCCACTATGTAGCCCAGGACAGCCTGACAGCCTGAACTACATAGCTAGACCCTGAATTTAAAAAAACAAACAAATAAACAAACAAGAGTTTTAGTCAGTAATAAAGGCATTTTAATTTAATCTGTGTTATGTCTCATGTCTTCTGAGTAATATAAATATGAATTGTGGTTTCCTATACTTACATTGTAACAATTTGAGAAGTAAATTTTATAATTTTAAAACTTTAGAGGGGTTGCAATTTTTTTTAGTAAGGACTTTATTTTCTTGCTACATTGATTAGATTAGTCCAGCAGTGGTTAGTTTGATAGTTTTTTTAAAAAGCAATTTTATCGAGATGTAATTCATGAACCATGTAATTGCCCTGGTTTTTGTTTCCTTTTGGTGCTGATGATTGAACCCAGGGCCTCAAGCATGCTAAGCACATAGTATGTGCTCTGCTAAGCTACATCTCAGCTGTATCTTAAGCTTATTTTATTTTATTTTTTGTAGTACTGGGAATCAAACTAGGAACCTTATATGTATATTTGCCCGCACCCTTTTGTTTTTGTCTTTTGGAGACAGGGTCTCACTCTGCAGTTCAGGCCAGCCTTGAGTTCACTTTGTAACCCAGGCTGATTTCGAATGCACAGCAATCTTCCTGCCTCAGCCTCCTGAGTGCTGGGATTAGAGGCATATACCACCACACCCGGCTATTTGCCCATTTTAAGTGTACAATTTAATGGTTTTTGTAGTATTCATTTATTGTTTTAGGTTATAGTATGCATATATTTAACTTAAGTTTGCCATTCTAATGACTTTTAATGTCAAGTCACCAACAGAAACTGTGTAACTGTTAAAAGCTCTCCATTTGTCCGTACGTGTAGCCCCTCATACCCTCTAATTTACACTCTTTCTCTGTGAATTTTCCAAGTCTGAATATTTCATGTAAGTTGAATCATATAATGTTTATCATTTTATGCCTGCTTATTTTTCTTAGCATAGTGTTTTCAAGACTTTTCTATAAACATGTACCCAAACTTTCTTTTATGGCTGAAGAATATTTCATTGTGTGAACGTACCATTTTCTGTTTATTCATATATTGATGGACACTTTGTTTCCACCCTTTGGCTACTTGAACAGTTCTGGAATGAATAATGTATAATGCTGCAATAATGCTGTTTAAATCCTTATTTTCATTTCTTTTGTACATAGAGGAGCAGGATTGCTTGGTCCTCTGGTAATTCTGTGTTTATCTTTTTTAGGAAAAGGAAACTGTCAAACTTATCATAACAGCTTCACTATTTTATATTTTCATTAGCAATGTATAAAAGTTCCAGTTTTTCTGCCTTCTCACTAAAACTTGTCTTTCTCCCTCTTTGTATATAAATGGCCAGTCTAGTGTGTATGAAGTGCTATCTCATTGTGGTTGTGATTTGCATGTCTCTAATCACTAATAATGATGACTTTCCAGTGCTTGTTGACCTTTTTTTTTTTTTTTTTGAGGTACTGGGGATTGAACTCAGGACCCTGCGCTTGCTAGGCAAGCACTTATTCCACTGAGCTATATCCCCAGCCCTTTGTTGACCATTTATACATCATCTTTTGAGCTAAATTTGATAAGACTTGGTAATAGGATGTGCGAAAGTCAGTAAAAAGAAGAAATCCAGTTTGAGAATTTCTAGGCATTTACATTTCATTATAGGATAATTATTGGGCATTGCAGTGAAGTATACATGGAAGATAGATTTGAATGAAATTTAGGGCTTCTTCTTTGAGTCCTGTTAAGTTTGAGATATTATAAAGCGCTCAAATTCAAAAGTCAACCACCGTATATGAATGTGAAACACAAGGATTTGTCAGTTTGTAGATTGCCTTAACGTCACGGATTGCAAAAGGAACCAGAATGTCAAGGACTGGATGAGCTCTAACCTCTTATATGTACTAGCAGAGAAGAAAGCTGAAGACTGAGCTCTGTATCACTCCTAGTCCCTAGAGGTCAGATTCAAATCAGGCCTTGTGGTGCATCCAGCACTGGGAAGTTGAGGAAGGAGGATCACAGGGTTGAGCCCAGCCTGGACAACATAGTGAGACCCTGTCTCAAAATGCACAATAAAAAGGTCTAGATCAGTGGTGGCAAACCTGTGGCACGCATGCTGCAGCATAGCCCTTCTGTTGGCATGCGAGCCAATGGTATGAATGTGTTCTAAGTTAACACTTCAGTGTTGGGGTTTAGGTGTTTCATTGGTGCTTTGCAATAAGTACGTGGGTGAGTTTTGGGTTGGAGTTTGGGCACTCAGTCTCTTAACAGTTCGCTGTTACTGGTCTACAGGAGTACAGGTATCCACTGCATTTAACACTCAGGAGTCAAAGATGTCTTCAACACAAATAAAGCATCATGGAGGATGTGATAAAATGAGCTTTCAGTGAGTGGAAGTACAAATAGGTACACTCTGCAAAAGTAAATTCCAAGTAAATAAAATACTGATATTTAAAAACAACTTTATGATTTTAGTACTGCCTAGCTCTAGGACTTTTCAAACAAGACATAAAAGTAAAAATAAGCCACGAAGGAAAAAGCAGAGCATTTGGGGAGATACGTAAAATGAAAAAATGTATGTGTGTCAAAGTGAGTGAGGCGACAAGGCACAGTTTGTGGGGAGAGATTTGTATCACATGTAACCACTGGTAGTTTCTGTCCAGAATTACAACAACCCTACAACTCAGGAAAAGGGAACAAGTCCACGGGAAAGGAGCCAAAGGCTGCCATAGGCAGCTCGTAGGAGAGGAAACCTGACAGGGCCACTGGCAGAAGATGCCTGGAGTGAGAGGGCTGGTCAGAGAAGAGGCCCTGTCTGGCAAGTGCAGGGCCTTGGGTTCAGTCCCAAATACTATTCGAGAACAAAACAAAAGATCTCAGCCTCACTAGCAGTCAGGGAAGTCAAAACCACAAAACAATTTTCTTGCCTCAAATTTATAAAATAAGTTTAACATTACTAGGAATTGGCCAGAATGTGGGACAGTGCTTTTCCCAATGAGAAGACATCACAAGAGCATTAATCACTTTAGATTTTAATTTAATGTTTTAGATTTTTTCTTATAAATCTAAGAAAATGTCTTTCAGTATTTTTGTTTTAGTTAACAATGTTTTTATTACTTTGGGATCCAGAAAGGATATCAGGTAGCAATGTTTAAATTGTTTTCATTTCAGGGGCTGGGAATATAGCTCAGTGGAATAAGCGCCTGCCTAGCAGGCGCAGGGTCCTGAGTTCAATCCCCAGTACCGCCAAAAGAAAAAGAACAAAAAAAAATAAATTGTTTTCATTTCAAAAAATATTCCACCTGTAAAGCCCATAATCCCAGGCAGGCTGAATCTGGAGGACTGCAAGTTGAGTCCCACCTGGGCATCTTGGTACAATCCTGTGTCAAAATTAAAAATAGATGAGAGAGAGACAGACAGACAGATAGATGAGAGATAGGCAGGTGGGTAGGTAGGTAGGTAGATACAGATAGGGCAAGCTGCAGAGAGAGCTCAGTGGTAGAGTATGCTCAGGTTCAATCCTCAGAACCATAAAAACAACTAACAAAAATATTTCAAAGACTGATCCCAGGCCTTGTGGTACACACTTGTAATTCCAGTGTTCACAAGCCTGTGTTATGGCAAAAATCAAAAATTGGGTCAAACTCCACAGGAGATCAAAGAACTCATTCAGAACAAATGGAGTTTTAATTTTAATTTAGAACCAGCTGGACCGGTCATTGCCCCCATTCCCGACCAGAGAATGTGGCCCTTAACTGCCTTTGTTCTCACCTTATATACATTTTTGGTTTCCCTGGTAATAGATTGGAATGTTTAGGCCTGGCCACAGTTGTTTACCTTGCACCATGACCATGTGACCAGGTCAGGCTCTGGCCACAATGATATATACTTTAACAACTCAGGCAAGGAGAAGAATTCCAGCACAAAGTCAGGACTGCATAGTTAACTCTTTACAACCCCTCCAGGATGTTTCTCAAGACACATTTTGAGGCTTGTCTATCTTAAAATGTTGTGCTAAAAGTCACTGCCCCTTACAGCTGAAGCAGGAGGCTTGTGAATTTGAGGCGAGCCTGGGCCTCATAGCTAGTTCTTGGAGGCCAGCTTGGACCAAATAGCAAGATTGTCTCAAAACAAAAGTAAAAACAAAGCCGGGTGTGGTGTGTGGTGGCGCATGTATATAATTGCTTGTAATCCCAGTGGGAGGCTGAGGCAGGAGGATCATTGTGAGTTTCAGGCCAGTTTGGGCTACAAAGTGAGTTCAAGGCCAGCCTGAACTGCATAGCAAGACCCTGTCTCAAAAAGACAACAAACAAACCAAAAACTTGTCATGATCAAACTTTTCCTGTTATCTGGGGATTATCTACAACTTACCATTGTTGGTAAACCATAGGGCTTCTTACAATTTTTCCTTTCTTGAAGGATTTATCTCTGAAAATGCTTCTGACATTTTTTGTGATTAATAACGTAGTTTGGCTAATTCGGCCTGGGTACAATTCCTTTGTCCATCTCCTGTTACAGATATGGAAGAAATAAAGGAAAAGCCTTGATTTTCCAACTCCCTTGCAGGTGGGGTAACCAACAGTCTAGGTCAGCAAGATGGAAGGATACCTTAAGGCCGTTTCCTCCTCTTCTTGCTGCCTAAATCAAGAACCAGAGGTTCAGTGTGCATCTGGTGACTTTGTTGGATGTTACACAGCTAACAGATGAAAAGTGTGATAGCAGAAAGCCAGTATATGTAAATATATGTGCAAAGGCTGAGTCCCTAGGTTGCTATGGAAGCCTTAGATTTGGACTCATGCTGTGTGAGGAAAGTTGAGCTAGTGTTGAGTTTTCTGTTGTTTGCAGCCAAACCCACTACCTGATTCACCTTGTTTTCATGATAAAATCTTTACAATTATTAGTTGCCATGAATAGCTGATGATAGGTGGGAATGCATAAAACACAAATTTTTATACTGTTACCATAGTTAAGAACACTGGGTTGAGAAATTAGTGCATTGAACTTTTGCCATCATAAGTGTGTGTGTACACACGTGTGTGTGTGTGTGTGTGTGTGTGTGTGTGTGTGTGTGTACACACGTGTGGGGGGGTAGGTACGTAATCCAATTTGGCTCCACCGTCTGTAGGGGTGAGAGTATAACACTAATGCTCTTCTTAATGTGCTCCCTTATAATATTTAAAATTTGAACAATTAGCATCACAAAAGTATGTTTCAGACTTAAAACTACCATAACATGTGGCTCCATTTCCTCTGTTTACAAATTGGGAAACGACCTTGAGAGAAAGCGTGTTTAACTTACTTGGAGTTGCTTAATCCCTGACTTTCTTATTTTACTTGTTTATTCTAGAATGTAGTCTAAGAGCACTGAATCGAGTACTACGTGATGAAATTCTTAATAAGCCCATGGAAACACTTAAGCTCGCTATTCCATCGGGAATATACACACTTCAGAATAACTTACTCTATGTAGCACTGTCAAATCTAGATGCAGCTACCTATCAGGTACTTAAAATACATTTCTACTAGTCTTTTTAAAAGAAAGAAACAAATGAACAAGCAATGATATTGGTGTTTCTTTTTCAGGTCACATATCAATTGAAAATTCTTACAACGGCATTATTTTCTGTGTCCATGCTTAGTAAGAAGTTAGGTGTGTACCAGTGGCTCTCCCTAGTAATTTTGATGACAGGAGTTGCTTGTGTACAGGTAATACTTAAGATAAGTATACCTTTCATTTTCATCAGAGTTTAAAAACGTTATTATTTTGCCTAGAGAGTATGGTTCTATTGTTGGAGTAAATAAATGTGGACATATTTTCTGAGGGCATCCTTCATGAAAAAATACTAAGTTGACATGTGATAGAAATAAATAAAAATAAAATCTTGTGTAAAGAAATGCCTGAGCCAGGACCAGTGGCACATGCCTGCAATCCAGCACTCTGGGAGGAGGCTGAGGCAGGAGGATTACAAATTTGAACTTAATCTGAGCAACTTAGACCCTATCTCACAATAAAAAAAGGGCTGAATGTAGCTCAGTATAAGAGCCCTGGGCTCAACCCCAGTACCACCCCCCTAAAAAAAAAAAACTGGGCCGGAGTATTTACTCAGTGGTGGGGTACTTGCCTAACATCACAAGACTCTAGGTTTGATTCCTATCACCATACACAGGAAGAAAGGAAGGGAGACGAGAGAACAGTGACTAGTTAGTGACTGCATATAAAACAAAGCTGATTTTTACTGGGTATATAAAAACATTTGACATTGACTACCCCTTAATGTGTGTTAGTTTCCTTGAAACTATTTCCTGGTTCTCTTATGATTTCTGATATGGTTCCTATGTATGTCTGTATGTATTTTTGCTTGTGATATGGTTCTTTATTGATTTCTTTCCTAGGGTCTTATTCTCTTTACATATAGTTTGTGTTACTAAACAGTTTACCAATTTAGTGAGATGCTGTCTTTAAAAAAAAAAGCACTGGGGAGATAGCCCTTTGCTAAGGCCATGAGTTCAATCCCCAGGACCACCAAAAAAGAAGTTTGTTTTGGAGCAGAACAAATTTTAATCATACTGGCTTTGAGGAGGAAACAAGTTTCTGAAAATCAGTAACTGAGATGTTAGACTTGAACAGAGAAGACGTGTCATGCTTCTGTGAATCAGCTCTCCAGCAGGGAAAGAGTTAATATAAACTACAACAAGAAGCCTTATGGAAGGCGGTTTAATTAATCAAAACCAAATTAAAATTTTAGTTTTTTTTCTTAGCTTTTTGAGATAGTCCTGTTACGTAACTCAGACTGGTCTTGGTCAGACTGGTGTAGCTCAGAGGGACTCAAACATATGGCAGTTCTCCTGCCTCATTCTCGAGTGCAGGGGTTGTAGATGTGCACCACCATGCCTGCTTTTAAATTTCAGTTCTTTAGTCATACTACCCACATGTCAGTTGCTCAGTAGCCACATGAAAATAGTGGCTACTCTATTGGACAGCATAATTATAGAACAGAAAGTCCGTTGAGTACTGCAAACAAAAATAAAGATCGGGAGGGAAGACCAAGCAAAGCCAGCCATTTCAAGAGGCAAAGAATTAGTAACGCGGTCAGCACCGTGGGACAGGCAAGCGGAATAAGGGATGAATAATTTTTTTTTTGTACTGGGAGTTGAACTCAGGGCCTCACGCTTGCCAGGTAGGTGCTGTCCCACTGAGCTACATTCTCGGCCTGAAATGAATAATTTTGATTTTTTGTTTTGTTTTGTTTCTATTTTTTGACACAGAGTCTCACTACATAGTTCACAGTGGCCTAGAATCACAATTGTAGATCATACTGGCTTTGAATCTCATCATGTTTCTCCTGCCTCAGCTTCCTGAGTGCTGAGATTATAGGTGTGTGCTGCCACACGCTCAGGGTTCCAATTCTGATACTGAGTTACTGAATACATCCATTGAGAAGTTTTTGGAAACAATGAACGGTGTACTTTCAAAAGGAAAAATGCTTTAAGAAGTCCAGCTCATAGATCAATCAGAGAAGTGAAAAAATAGACTTCTTTCCTTAGAAAAGTTTTCCTTCATTTTGCGTGATTTAACACATTTTTTTCCAGTTATATATGTTTTAGCTGAGGAAACACAGGAACACACCAACCTGTATGAAATGGTAGTCTTTAAAAAATGAACCTTTACTAATTCCCTACTATCTTCTCTATAATTTTGTATTTCCTGTATTGTTTTTGTGTTATTCTGGTTTACATGTCTCTATTCTTTTGTCTTTAAAATAAGATAAAAATTTTAAAAAATTACCCTTTAAAGGGTTGTCTTAAAGTTGTACATTGGTCTCTGTAATAAATAAAATGGAAAGTATTTATTGTCCCTTAGGTTATGTTTTGAAATCATAGGTTGAAATAGTAGTATGTTACTAACATGGGGGGAAAAGTGATTCTAAGATTTTTATTCAAAATCTCTTGTTTGCAATTTCTCAAAATGACACTGTATATATTTTTATGTGAAGGTCTGTGGAGGCTTTAAATATGCAGTTTGTAATATTTTTACAAAAATTAAATATCTGCTTTATTTTTGCTTGTGTTTAGTGGCCCTCAGAGTCCCAAGAGCTCGATCCTAAAGAACTCTCTGCTGGTTCTCAGTTTGTGGGCCTCATGGCAGTTCTCACAGCCTGTTTTTCAAGTGGCTTTGCTGGAGTTTATTTTGAGAAAATCTTAAAAGAAACAAAACAGTCAGTATGGATAAGAAATATTCAGCTTGGTAAGTTTTAAATGTTTTCTAATGTATTTTAAAAAATGATTGTGTTTTTTAAGTGACTATGTTGTACTTACAGGTTTCTATGTGCATTTAAAGTCAGTAAGCCTTGCCTGAAACCTGTGGTAGATGCGGACATCTGCAGTGCTTCGCCTTTTAAAAAATGCCCCCCCTTCAAGGGTGTGGCCGTTAGGGCTGAAGCAGGAGTGTGGTTGTTCTGCCCTCATTAGTGGAGAGTCAGTAAATTGGCCCTTGGCTGCCATGTCTTTCCCAGAAGATAATGCAAGTAGTGTGCTTCGGTCCTAGAGAACAGTATTGAGATGCTGCAGTGAGGGAAGTGGGCAGTGAGGGGTTTTTCACGTCTTTGAGAATCTAAAACTGCCTTTACATGTCAAAGTGTTGTGTTTTAGCCTTTAAATAACACAGGATTTTTCTAACTGGAAGTATGTAGCTTAAAAGAAAAAAAACCACACACTGGAGGATCTCCTTTCAACAAATATTTATAGTATCATTACATTTCTGTCCTCATACACATTCAGCATTCAGTATTCTTGGCTTATGTTCCTGTTGGATAGTACTACACATAAAACTGCCCATGTGTGAAACAGCTCATGTGCAGATCAGTACCTTTTATTTTAAGTCTTTATCCTTGTGATGCAGGGGCTTATTTTTTATTCCTCCCCTTAGCATTTACTTAATAGATATACTGTGTTTCTCTTGATCAGCCATTGTGGCAGATTTTCCAGGTCCTAAACAGTAAACTGTACTCAAAATGACCCATATTTTAAATTACACCTTCCAAACTTGATTAAAATTTATCCTTTTACCTGGTTTCCAGTAATGCAAGAAAACCCCTGAACCTCTATTTTATCACAGTAGATTTTTTTCTTTTTTTTGTCTTTTTTGAGACAGGGTCTCACTATGCAGTCCAGGCTGGCCTTGAGCTCACTTTGTAGCCCAGGCTGGTCAAACAATGATCCTCCTGCCTCAGCTGCCTGCGTGCTGGGGTTACAGGTATGCACCACCAGAGCCCAGCTTATCACAGAATTTATGTTCCTCTGTAAAATGTGTAAAAATTTTTTTTTTTATAAGAGCATTCAAGGTAAATATTTTTAAAGAAAAATTTAATTATCTTTTGCTCAGTTTGTCCAGAAGGCAGATTTACAGGCTTGAACTTAGTAAGCAACTTAATTTACCATTTTAGAAAGAGTGCGTCTATAACAAAGTTGGTTAAGCACTTGGGTTTGAAGTTATCTCAATCCTGATTTCATCACTTCTCATCTGCATGACCTTTGAGAAGCTACTTAACCTTTCTGTGCTTCACTGTCCTCATCTATAAAGTTTAGTACCTATTTATAATTCCTATTCTGTACGTTGTTATGAGGGTTAAATGAGGTAACATACAAAGTATATGTCTTGCATGTACATTGTCATAAGCACTAATATCAGCTATTTATATAAATGTGCAAGTAGAAAAAAATTAGAAGTGTATAAGTTAGCTAAAATTTTTTATATTGTAAGGTAAAATTGGAAGATAAAGTCAGAATTTTTGATTCTGTGGTGCTTCATGGGTCTCTGGTTTGATCTGACAGCACTATTCTCATGGAAAAATTGTAAGCCAACTGAAAACTTTTGAAAGGATATTTAAGTAAGTTAGAGACAACTCAATACCACAAGAACAAAGTAAAACAACATAATAGCGCTTTTTCAAATACCAAATTATGAATGATTAGTAAATGGGTAAGAAACCTTAGCCAGAGAGTAGAAAAACAGGAACTATTACCTACGGATGCTCGGAGTACAGACTGATATAACCTTGTTAGATAATGATTTGGTCATGCCTACAAAACTTTTAAATCAGTGTAGGCTTTGATGTAAGAATTTAATAACCGAATGAAAATTTATCCTACAAAAACAAAAAATAGATATCCAAGATTTTTCATTTCATCATTGGTTATAATTGTAAAAAAGAAAAGAAAAGATAGGTTAAGGTGGGCGTGGTGGCACATGCCTGTGATCCCAGCACTCGGGAGGCTGAGACAGGAGAATTGTTGCGCGTTTGAAGCCAACCTGTGCTACAAAGTGAGTTTAAGGCCAGCCTACACTGCATAGTGAGACTGTCTCAAAAAGACAAAAAAAAAAAAAGAAAAGGATAGGTTAAATAAATTACTGATTTGATTAAATGGAATACTGGTTAAGGTATAGATTCTAAAACAGGAGGGGGGAAAAAAAAGAAAAGAGAAAGGATCAGAGTACAGAGCTTGTAGTTTCCTTGTCTAAGAAGTCGACATACAAATATCTGTCTCCTAGGATTATAGTGAGTAATGCTCATAACACACTTAGAATAGTTCCTGGGACACAGTATTACACTGGTGCATACATGTGTTATTCAGATAGTAGGATATTGTCAACTGTAAGAATGTAGTAGGTCTGTACAGACTGATATATATGACTTGTATGCATCTTTGTATACTTGTCAGCTTTCCATCGTGTAGCAAATATCTCAGAAAAGTTAACTCATAAAGAGAGTTTTATTTTGGCTAACAGTTTTAGATGTTTCAGTCCATGTTTAGTTGGGTCTGTTGCTTTTGGTCCTGTGGTAAGGCAGTAAGGCGTGATAGGAGAACATGGTAGAAAAAGCCATTCACCTTGTGGTTGCTAGGAGGTGAAGATGATACGCCCCTGGTGACCAAGACCTTCCCCTAGTTCCCAACTTGGGAAAGTTCTACAACCTCCCAGCAGTGTCACAAGCTGGGGACCAAACCTGGGCCTTTGGTTGACAGTCTAGCTCTGGAAGGAAGGAAGGAAGGAAGGGAGGGAGGGAGGGAAGGACAGAAGGAAGGAAGGAAGGAAGGAAGGAAGGAAGGAAGGAAGGAAGGAAGGACATATATATGCAATTATCAATTTTTTTTTTTTTTTGTCTTTTTGAGACAGGGTCTCCCTATGTAGTTCAGGCTGGCCTTGAACTCACTTTGTAGCTCAGGCTGACCTTGAACTTGCAGTGATCCTCTTGCCTCAGCCTCCTGAGTGCTGGGATTACAGGTGTGCACCACCATACCTGGCCACCTCAATGCTTTTATCAATTAAATTTTAAAAATATATTCAGGAATATTTTAACATTTTTTAAGCACTTCAAAACTAAGTGCTTAATATTTAATCTGGCAGCATTAATTTCATATTGAAAATTAGACACATTAAGACGGTAGAGGAATAAATGAAACTGTAGTAGTATTTTACATTCTTTTTAGTCCCTTTCCATCATAGAAAACTGCCTAGTTAAGGCTTTATGTATATAAGGAAAATTCATTTGCCCCAGTCCTCTGCATATTCAAAACTACCCATAAGAGGTGGCCCCTGTACCAAGAACTGAAGGCGGGGAGAGAGAGAGGTAAAAGGGATGAAAAAAATTGAGGTGTGTGTGTACGTATACCAATTTCCCACCAGGAATGCAGTCATTATGTATTGCAAACATGTACTTAAAAAAAAAAAGAGGTGAGTCCTGTAGACGTCCATCTCTAGCAGTGCTTGTGGAAATTTCTTAGGTCCAGTTGTGTTGGGATAGGCAGTGCTGCAGAGAACTCAGCAGTGAACGAGGCTCTTTCTGCATTCACTAAGCTGACTTGCCCTAACAGTAAGACTTCAATAATCCCTACACATTCGGATGGTGTATAGTTATGTGACTTTTTATCTGCACTGATTTTTTTGGATATTGATTATTGTGCTTTTAAAATGTCTAAATAAAAAACAGTGCTGTCATATGTGATTTTTTTATATATGCATATGTGAAAGTAAATAAATATACCAAAATCTAAACATAGCAATAAAAGATATTATATAAGAAAAAATGACATTAGAATGAGCATCTTACACATATTTGAATGAGCTGCCATATAATCATGTAATTTATGTTGGAATAGCAATGTAATTATGTAGTTAATTCAATACATTATATATTATATATATATATATATATATATATATATAAATGCTTGAAGGTTGGTATTTTTGGTTTTATGTTCTTATGTCTTTGTCTGTTTATAGTCTTATGTCTTATAGTCATAGTATAGTACCAAGTATTCTTTTGTTGATAAATTTGTGTAAACCAGCTGGGCATGGTAGCACATGCTTGTAATCCCAGCATTCTGGGAGGGTGAGGCAGGAGGATTACAAGTTTGAGCTGAACTTGGGCAACTTAGTGATTTAATGAGATGCTGTCTTAAAAAAAAGAGAAAAAGAAAAAAGAAGTTTATATTAACCAAGTAAAAAATCAAGTGTAAATAAAGCATAAAATTATTTGAAATGTCAATAAAAAATATCTTCAGAAAAACTTTATGACATAGACTTCATTTTTTTTTAGGTTTCTTTGGGAGTATATTTGGATTGATGGGCGTATATATTTATGATGGAGAATTGGTATCAAAGAATGGATTTTTTCAGGGATATAACCAACTGACCTGGATAGTTGTTGTTCTTCAGGTAAAGCATGTAAAGTCTTTAACACTAATACATATTATTTTATTATAGAGAATCAAAGTAGCTATTTATTTACTGATTTGAGGGAGAAAATTCCCTCTTGGTAGTTCTCTCACTGTATTTAGTTTATCCAGGAAAGTTTTAAAGGAGAACTATCTTGTTGCCCTTATGAAAAGTTATTTGAAAAATGCTGTGATTAGACTCTGGCATATATAAATGTAACATTGTGAAAATGCAAGTTTAAGAATAAAATAATTGAAGCTAAGAGCAAGCATAACTTTTGGTTTTTCTGTAGCTTCTATCAGTACATAGAAGGTCTGTGGTATGAGACCCAAGAAGCAAATTTAATTCTGCAGCAGTTTTTAGATTCATTTTATACTTATATATTAGAAGCTGTCACATTTCTTCAGTTATATCTAACTTGAAATTGTTCGAGTGGAGTAATTTTATCTTTAAGAAATACTCATTTCAAGTTGGGCACGAATCCGGATGCATGCCTATAATCTCAGTCCTTAGGAGGCTGAGGCAGAATGATTGCAAGTCTGAGAGCAGCCCACATAGCAAGACCCTGCCCAGGATTTTCTCTATTGTGCCGTGGGCATAGTGATGCTCACCCGTAATCCCAGTTGCTCGGGAGCCTGAGGCTGGTGCGTCACAAGTTTGAGGCCGACCTGGTCAACTTAGTGGGACCCTGTCTCAAAGAATAAAATGGGCTGGAGGTGTAGCTCAGCAAGGGGTTGGTACAGTGCCTCCTAATATGCTTTTAAGGCCTGGGGTTTAAACCATGATACTGTAAGACAAAACAGAACAAAACCACCATAAACATCAAACCTTCCTCACCCTCAAATGGAACACAGTACTCAGGAGGACATAAGAGAGATAGAAATCATTGCCCTGGGGCACTTTGGGGTCACAGTGATTATCTTGGGGTGGAGCTCAAGTCTAAACATGACATTATGTTTTTATATGTACATCTTATACACATAACCTGAAGGTAATTTTATGTAGTACAGTATTTTCAGTGTAGCTGTTTTGTGACTGTACCCCATCACAGAAGGTCAGGAATGGAATTTTTCGTCTGTGACAATATGTCAGTGTTTAGTGTTTAGGATTTTGAAGCATTTTGGATTTTACTTTGCAGTAAACCCTTTTGCAGTGCTGGAGATTGAATCTAGGGCCTCAGGTATGCTAGGAAAGAACTGTACTACTGAGCTATGCTCCTAAGCTTCCTGCAAACCTCTTTTTTTTTTGTCTTTTTGAGACAGGGTTTCACTATGCAGTTCAGGCTGGCCTTGAACTCACTTTGTAGCCCAAGCTGACCTTGAACCCACAGCAATCCTCCTGCCTTGGCCTCCCAAATGTTGGGGTTAATAGGCATGAGCTACCACACCCGGCTCATTTTCAAGTAGCCACAGTCTGGAATTTGAGAGGGATTTGGTAGAAAATTCTTTACATACTTGTAAAGAGAGTATGTAGGGCTGGAGGTATAGCTCAGTGGTAGAGTGCTTGCTTACTATGTGTAAGGTCTTGGGTTCTATCTCTAGTACCAAGAGGGGAAGAAAAAGAAGAAAAGAAAAGAGAAGGTATGGTGCATGC